>VZSZ01010737.1:877011-909622 GCA_013398815.1 Ibidorhyncha struthersii
AGTCGTACTCATTAGATGTCCTTAGCTTTGGGGGCGGGGGGGCTGGACAAAGGAGAGAGTTTTGGTGGGCGACAGCAAAACTGCAAGCAATGCAAATAAAAGTGCTTAATGTGGATGCCCAAGTTGCATTTCAAATATGAATTGTTCTGCATCCGTTTTCCCATAAAGTCAATCAGATAAATTGCCCCTGGTTTTATATGAATCAGTTGCTAAAATTATGTGGCCAAGAAACTAAATTTTCTGCAGAAAAGCCTGCAACAGAAACTCTTCCTTCATTACATTCAGCTGACTAGCAGAGACCATGGTTCACTGTGACTAAGCATCGTACAGCCCGTGGCGGAGAGACCCGGTCGCTCAGCAGGTCGAGGCAGTGGCACTGCAGCCACGGTTCCTGTCACCGCTTGTCTTTGGTCCAGAAAATAAAGGCGACAAAACCTGTTTACATGTTCATTATTTGTAAATCCAGCAACCCATCCTTACTTTACGCTGTGTCAGATTTCCTTGTGTTATATTTAAAGGCTGGAATTCAGACCCCTTGAAAGCCAGTAGGGAAATCCCTCTTGATTTCATGCGGTTTTGAAGCAGAAGCCCATGTAACACGTTCTCCCGGGTATGCCGTTCCGTCTTCCTGGCTGCTTCTGTAATTGGCTTGCAATCCTGTATTATATTACACCCATTTTAACAGAATATTATGTCATGACCAAAGAATTATGACCTCCTGGTTTTAACGGGAGAAAGAGATGGCTTATACTGATTATGAGGGTGAAATCCATGCGGTGAAATATCTTCCAAAAGGATCTGTTGAGAACGAGGGAAACTTGTACTGCCGTTGAGTAGGGGAGAAAAGATCTATGGCATATATTTTGTATATTTAAATTTCTATCTATGCTTCTGAAGTTTGGTAGCACAAAAGTCCCTCTTTAAAACAATCATTTTAATATTATATTCGCCAAGAAGAAAAGGTGTCTTGTTTGAAACTTCTTGTTATATTGGCTTTTCTTTGAAATTATATTGACAGCATTGCCACAGCTGTAATCGCTGATCAAAAAAACCAAAAATAACAAATTTTAGAAGGTTTTTGTAATCTATATTGCTAAAGTTTGAGTTTGAGTAATGCTTTATCAGTAGTAATTTCTTTTCAGCCTCTGAAATAAAGTTTTTAAATATTTTATAACTGATTAACTAATGTATATTTTGATGTCCAAACTGAGATTTCTGTAAAAGATAAAGTGTGTGTTTATATGTGTGTATGTATATTAGCATTATTGTATATGTATATATGCATATGTGTACACACATATATATGTATATATGCATGTATCTCTATATATATATTCATAGATGTGTGCATACGTATATACCCACATACATTAAATATTGGTGTGTGCTATGAATATACAGTGGCTGGAATGGGTACGCAATTGAAATGCAGGTTTAAAGAGCCCCTCACAGCTGAAATGACAGAAGACATGAAAAAACCCCGAGGCTGTGAAGGAATCTTTGAATACATGTTACATCCAAAAGACACCAACTGTATATTCTGCTTATTCTCTTTTTTTTTTAAAGAAAGAAAATGGCAGAAGAAAATCTCCAGAGATCTCGCAAAGTTCCAGAATCTGCTAGAAAGAAGACGACTTGTTGGTCGTGAGAAATCTGTTAAGATAACAGGTTCATTGTTCAGAAAGTGTTTATGCTTTGTCTTCCTTGTTAGGTGGCAAGAGAAGAATTTTTCATAACCATGTGTGAAAGACTTAGCTCGACCCATTCCCAACCGCACTAAGTCTCTGGTGACAAAACAAAAGCCGGCGTTCAGTCAGTCTTGGTACTCCTTCTCTGCACTAGTCTCTTCCTGGAGCAATTCCATTAAAAACCCTGCTACTGAAGCATCAGTTTTGCAGTCCGGACCTGTGGGTACGCACGGGCACTGCAGTGCCAGGCCCTTTGCAGGGAGGCAGACGTTAATGTAAACAGTTACGTGTTTAATAGTGTTTGTTCATATTGTGTCCTTTTCATATGAGTACATAATAGGAATAATGATCAGGGAATTGAAGCATTCTTGTCCTAAGCAGACTTGCTTGTACACTTAGCCCACCGTAAAACCCCTCCTTGTTTTGCTTTTATTGCTGAACACTGTTTACGTTGTCTTTCCTAAATAACTGCCCATGTGCTTCCAGACCTCCATTGGATCCCATGGAAACAATGGCTTTTTGTTTTAAAGTGCGACGCTACATGAAAAAGTAAAATATAACTTAGCACTTACCTTCAAAGCACTTTAGAAATGTGAACTAAACCTCACGCTTTGCGAGAATGATTTTACAGAGGAGGGAAGTGAGGCTCAGGTGGAGTCATTTCCAAAGGTCACAGACAGAGCCAGCGCCAGACATACGCCACCGTCCTGTCCCGTGACCGCTGGCCCACCCCATCGCTCGAGTAAAAGGTGCGTGGTACTGCCGAGAGCATGCCATCAAAATGCTGTTAAACATTTTCTACGTCACCTATTGTCTCAGCAGTTTCTGTGTCACAGGGTGAATGACAGTGCTTAGTTACACACAGTCATTAAAGCTGTAGTCTGTCTAAATATGCAATCTGTATATACATACAGATCACATATATACACACACTTACCAAGACTGTATATATAAAATCGTTTGGTATGCACTTATTTTGCTTTAAACTCCTGAAGTTAAACATTATAGTGTAGCAATTTGTGTAAAGTGCACTGTGATTTCAAGAAAGCACAGTAAAGTCACAGGTCTTGTTATTCTTGCACTAAAAATGTGTTTACGTATATTAGCCAATGTATGTCTACTTTATTGCTCCTTTTGACAAATTAAAGCAAATGGTATAAAATGGTATGGGTTTCTTTTGGTTTGGGTTGTTTATTTTTAAGTGGACAATGGCACTATGTTTTTAAATGACAGGGTTTTTAAATAAAATGAAATCATTCTGTGTTCATTCCAATGTAATACATTTACCGATATCTTGAAATTGAATGTCATGTTGCTTTTTTTCATATTTCATTAGAAATTGTCAGGTATGTGCCTGAGATTGTGTAGGAGTAAGGAGTAGCTAGAGGCTAACTGTAATCATATATTATTAGCCGTTTCTATATACACAGTATAAATACATATTAATTTTCTTTTCATTTTTGTACTTAATTTTTTTAGGTAAGATGTAATTAAATGTACTTTGATACTTCTGAAGTAATAAGATGTTGTTTGAAGATCAATTCTGCTTTCTTTAGTGCATTGACAATATTTTACAATAATTTAGTGCTTATTTATTTGTGCTCCAGTGTAATTATAATAAAAAGCAATAGTTTAAAATATTTGGCTGTTCACTTTTGTTTGATGGTTTCAGCTTGGAGCCAGGTTAGCCAACATTCCCTAGGCACATTTTTAATCGCATCATTTGTTAGAGGAAATGAACGAATTGCTTTAACAGGTTAATATTTGCAAGTCATGCCTGGTTGCATCTAATGTCTTGAGTACCATCCTCAATTAAATCCTTAGGATAAGATTGCTTAAAAGAGCAGGCAGAAATTTTTCTGTAAGTACCTTTCACAGTTTGGGATGGAAGGTGTTCACTCACTTCCAAGACCCCCTTCAGAGATCTCCATTGGCAAAATATCCACAAATGGGAGAGGGACCCATCATGCTCTCCATAAAGCTCTAAAAAACTCTGCTGTAAAGCTTTACTCCCATCAGGATGTAAAATCCAGTCCTTACAGAGGAATTCCAGGGTAGGAGGAGGGGACAGAAGAGGGGCTATGGGGGAAGAAAAGGACATGTACAACCTTGCAAATGATACTCATCTTCCAGTGCTCGATTTTTTAAGACTTCAGTTTTTTTACTGAAGTTTTGCAGCCTGGCTTCTGTGACTGAGAAAACCTCCCCCCTATTTTTTTTAAGACAGTTTGTAATTTAAAAAGGTTTCCAAGAGCATGTTTGTATAGATCTGTGTGCAGACATGGGGAATCTTTTGGTTGTCTTCTGCAGGAGCTGGTTCTGAGTCAGATTGCAGATGGTCCAAAAAGTGCTTTCCAAGTGCTTCCCTGCCCAGGAGCCACATGCTTTCCCCTAGGCATGGCCTCTCCCTCCTCAGCAGCAATCCCATTGCCAAGGCCCGCAGAATGGCTGAAGAGCTTCGCTACCTTTTTATGCTCCTCTTTCTCCCCTTGACCCTTGGAGTGGATGTTTGGAGTGACTTGTCCTCTAAAGCAAATTCCAGCCTTTTGTCCCAGGCTCCATGTTTCATAGGGAAATCCTATAGGGATGACTAGAAATGAACAGAACAAGGTTTTACAGAGATTTCTCCAGCCCTAAAAGAGGAAAAGAGTTTCTCTTAGTTTAAGAGGCAGGTTGCTGTCCGTACTCTTCAGTGGGACAGTCTATGAAGTCCTGTGTCCTAGGTCATTTCTAAAGACTTTCCAGGATGGCTTCCAACATCCACCTCACTCCCTATGCCATGCCTGACCGCTGCTGGAGACAGCAGCACCTCAACCAGAGAAGGAACAAAAGGGGAGGACTGCCAAATGCAGCAGGGAGCATAAATCTGGGGCAAATTCAGATTTTTTCCCCATTTGAAATCTGTGTATTCACTTTCTTTGCCACTGCAGAACCACTTTCTACGTGCCATTGTTTCTTAAACAGAAGAGGTTTAAATTAAAAGGAGACAAGACCATAAAAAGCGATGGTTGAGTTTTACACTTGTATTTGCTCTAAGATTATTTAAAAGTGGAAAGGTGCCTGCAGTGCTCTATCTTGGGTATCTGCTCCTTTTGCATTTTAAAAACCCTCACAATAACACTGGCTGGAGTTACTGCTGTTTCTCCACCGCAGTCACTCAGAGTGACCTTAGCTGGTGCCAGAGTGGCTGCGAAGCAATTAAAGCACACAGGGGCCTGTCGTGCTTGGGAACAAGCAACCTGCCCTGACCAAAGCAGAGAAGTCGAGCAGCCGTTAGAGGAGAGATGGGCCAACATGTCTCAGATCTATGGCCAGTGCTGACAGAGCTGGCAAGGGAACCGCAGGAAACTAAATGAAACTTACAAAAACGAAAGACAACTGAAAAGAAACACTGCTCAAAGGCAAGACTCAACACATTTGGCATTTATTTTCTAAACCTGCCAACATCTCTTTTATGGTGCAGTTTTGCCTTTCAAACAAAATTACACACCTGTCACCTTTTAATTGAGATTTTTGGCACTGGGGTGGGGGGTGGTTTCAGTGTTCTCCCCACCTGTGGCATATTTTCATTGTCCTTTGTCCTCTTCTCTCTTTCTGTCTCAGTCCTTTCCTTTCGTGATGTGCTTTGGGAAATACATTTGTAAATACAGTAAGAGTTCATTGTCATCTTTTGTTCCTGTTAATGTTGTGCCCTCCCTCCCCTGTTCTCAGCTGGCTCTATGCTCTCTAACCCTCACAAAAACATACAAAGAGTATGAGCAGGAACCACCATTGATTTTATTTTAGAGGGTAGCATTTATCAATGCTGTTCTTGGTGTATACACAGCAAGTTTCATGGAGGGATTCAGACGTGGCTAAAAAGAGCTGATAAAACACAGAGGTACCGAGAGGCTGCAGGCTGGACCACAGCTGCTGTTGGTGGGCAGCAAAGCCAGGGCTGATGCCCACGTTTCTCCTGGGCCCAGACATCCTCACGCCCAAACCAACTTTGGGTGGAGTGGCACTAGGGGGAAAGGTTCTCTGACTGCAGCTGGCAGGACATCAGCATGGGCCCAGAGGAAATTAAACTATGTGTATTGAAATTATGGTCAAATTTTCTCATAAACCTTCTGCCTCAGCTCTCACCTCTGTCTTGCGTTCCTCCTGTACCATGAGCAGCCCACAGCAATGGCTCAGGAGGAGCTCTACCTACCTCCTTAACCCTCAAGGAAGCCGGCGGAGGAGACCAGGAGCTTCGCCCTACTCTGGCAAGGTATTGGTGCAAACCTGCCCCCTTCTGTCAACCTGCCTGGGCCCCTGGGCTGGGGGCAGTGAAACAGAGAGGGGATGAGGGTGGCAAAACTGCTGGGAGCTCAGCACAGCTGCCGAGGAGCTGGGGCACGGGGGAGCTGGGGCACCGGGAGGAGGGTGTGGAGGGCAAATCGTCTGGAAAAATGTCTCACTGTGCCGCTGAGGGAGAAAGCAGCTTGTGAGAAGGGAACAGGCTGATGTAAGGAGCAGAAAACTCCTGTCACACCCAAGGGCCAAGGCTGCCCTCCTGAGCATGCCTGGAAAAGCGACCATGTCCCTGTCCCAAGGGGGAGCAGAAGGACAGGGGGAGAGGGACTCCAGGGACAGGCCAAAACCGCCGTATCATCAGTCAAGTTTCAGGGAGAGGACAGGCTCCTGGGGTCTGATGGCTGAGGGGCCTGGATTGCTTTTCATCTCTGGAGGCCAGCAGCACCATATCTGCTTTTGGCATGACCGGACCTCTAATTCAACAGCCTCACTTGATCAAAATCCAGCAATAATACCTGACTAGAGCTTTATACCAGGAGATAAAATATGAATTTAAAAGAGAAAAGAAAAAAAAAAGGAGATAAATCCATGTTCTCCTGCAGCCTCCTGGTAGCTACAGCCAAACCCAGAGGGGTTCAAGCCTGCAGAGCACCGGTGTGAGGGCAGAGGCCAGCAGGCCCATGGCCACCCCACCTCCATGGCTGTGCCGAGGGGCCAGGCAAGGTGGTGGGAGGCAGCGGCAGCCTGAATGCCACCTCCCTGCCTGTCCCTGCGCAGCCACAGCGGGATCTCCTTTGGAGGAGAATGGCGTGGGGGGGAGAAGCTTGCAGTCCCCAGGCTGACGGCCCTGCCAGGGAAGCCAGGTCCCCATGCCACCTTGCATGCCGAGGGCTGGGAATGGCAGTTGGGTTGGGGAGAAGAGAGATGACTGGGAATTTGGTGGAAAACACTAAACTTTAGTCTTGGCCATGCCAGGCTGCTGTGCCCCTGCAGTGAGCTGGGCTGTTTCTGCATTTTCCTGGTGGCGTCCATTGCCCAGAGGAGCCTCGGCAGCACTGGCCCCTGCTGGCTCCCTGCTTTCCCGCCTCTTCCCCAGCCAACGCCCTCCACCCCTCAGTAGCCAGCTCTCCCCTGAGGGAGCTGTGCCCAGCAGCGCCGTGCTGCCCAGCCGGCATGGGGGGCCCTCCCTCAGGCTTCGGCACCTGAGAGGCTGCCCCATTCCTTCGCAGAGTGCCCTGGCATGGCAGGGGTGGGCAGAAACTGACAGAGCTTGCTGAGGTGAGGCAGCAGCCAGATGTCCGTTTTCCAGCTGTGAGAACAACACTTTGCTGGTCATGGCTTGGCAAGTCCAGTGCTTGGCATGGGCTGAGCTCCTTGGGCCACCTCTTGCTCAGGTACAGCCGGTGTGCTTTGGGCTGTCAGGCTTCATGTTGCGCCAGCCCTGCCTGCTGTAACCTCCCTCCTGTGCTCTCATTTCAGAGGAGCACAGCAACATGGCAGCAGCACTGCACAGGGACGGAGCCCTCGGCTGGCCGGAGCGGCAGCAGGCAGAACACTGTGGGTCGTCTCAGAGGCGCCACTTGGGACAGGGGGAGGTCATGGGGACACAGGTCTCCAGCGTACATGACAGCCACCAAAAGGTAATCTCTGAACAGTTTTTGGTAACCACTGCAGCGTGCCCTCACATCAAGGCTCCTGTTTGGGAAGGAGTGTGCGTTGCCCTGACCGTCTGTGCCCCGGAGGAGAGGAGCCTGCACTTCCTCAGCAATCGCTCTTAATTGAATGTCTCTGGGCCTACTCTCTATGACCTTATACTTTGTTTAGACATTAACACCTCTGCAAAGTGGGTGTTAAATGGTGCTGTTAGTGTCTGTAACGTTTTTACATCCACTTGAGGAGTGTAAATGATTCTACAAGGTGCAGGGCAGTGGAAAATCAGCCTTTCCCCGGCTCCAGCTGGCTGGGGGGATTCAAAATAACTCCAGTGGAATCCGACTCCCACCAAAGAGCTCTTTTCTTTCCCAAGTTCTTCAGCTTTTTTTACTGTTCTTGTAAACACAACAACTGAATCTCTAGTGTGTTTATTTTTCCAGTTTAAAGAGGCTGAGATGTCCTTGGCCGAGCAGGCAGAGGCATTCACTTTCTGCCGGGCTTTTAGGTCCATTGGCGCTTGAGAATTTTGTCACAATTTCTGCTGAAGTATGTGGCCCATCCAAGAAGTCTGAAACCAGCAACTTTCTTTTCCTGGCTCTCACCCTGTGCATGAGATGTGGTGATACAAGTCATATATGGAAGAAGCTGACAGGATGAGTTATTCACTGTGGTATGTGTTTGACTGGCCAGGTACTGCCTGGCTTGTTGAGTAGAATGGAAGTGAGCTCCAGGAGGGATGATGGCACCCCAGTGTCCACTGCAGGTGGCTGTGGCAATCTGGAGTGTGCTGGTACATGCTGTGTCGTTGGGAACAGCACAGCTGGGGAGCAGAGCCATGGTCACCTCTCCAAGCAAAACTTTGTTGTGATTAATTCACGGCAGGCTGCAAGGCTATGTCTGCTCAGGTGTGTGCCATCACCCCCTGGATGCTGGTTTCTGGGGTAGGCAGGAGCAGATGCTGTTCTAGACTGACATGAACGTCAAGAGGTTTCAGAACTGTATAGACATGAGTCCTCTCTTGTGTGTTTTCCAAGCAGTTTAAGCAAGTCAAGCAGGAATAAAAACTATAGACTGACTCAGAAGAATGAGTGCGCCAGAGGAAAACATTTGGTCCTCCCAGTATACTTTGTTGCTGCGCTGTTATAACCACATAAAATGTGGGAGTGTTGCTTCATCCTCTGAACTGTTTCAGTTACAATTTCCACACTCACCATCAGTAAGACTTCCCTGCTGTGCTTTGGCCATATTTCTCCCTGACCGTGGTGACAGAACACCTGGCCTAACTTCCTGACAGAGATCTAATCTGGTGGTACCACAGAATATGAGAGAAAATTTCCAGCACAGCCTTCAACCTCAACAAAAACTAGACTTCTACTCCTTGGGCAGCAGCAGTCAGCAGGGGAAAACCTGCAGTACTGTACACAGGGTTAAAGGATTGAAAATCAACACCTGGAAGGGTAATTTTAGCTTACCTAAGCCCCTGAATACCCCATGTAGAGCATCTTGCAGCACTCTTTTGGGTTTGCAGCATTACTGTGAGGAGCAGAAAGGTGATGTCTTTTGAGGGAAAGCCCAGCCAGGCATCTCAACCAAACACCAGGTCAGGGGCTGCCCTGCCACTGTGTGCAGTCCTGTGAGCGTGTGCGTGTGTCTTCACATGTGACCAGGATATCGCCGTAAGCTCTTCAGAAACAGGTACAGCACGTAGTTGCCACAACCAATGCTAGAATGATCTTGCCAACAGTTGTGCCAGGGATTTAGTGCTATGGACTGATAGGGACTGCAAATTTGGCAATTATCATGTGTTTTTCCTTGTATTTTTGCTGGCATTTCATTTATCCTGGGAAGCTCCTCTCTGTTTCACCACTTATGTCTGGTTTTTTAGACATAGAGAGAAGTACAAATTTCCAGTACGCTGTCTGAATTAATACTCTGAATGTATGTCTGAGAAATGCTGAAAACACTTAATAATAATATTTTTTGAAATGAACTAAGTAACACTTTAGGATTTTTTTTATTATTATACTTTTTTTTTTTGCAAAAAGTTTCAGATTCCCTTACTGTCCATCTGTTTTGGGAATTCAAACACACATGATATTTTGAGACTTGGTACCAAAAAGAAATTTCAAATTTTGACAAGTTTTAATCCAAGTGGGCATAATCTAAGCATAATGTCCCCTTCAGGAACATAGAAAAGCAAATTTGAGCTCAGGTTTTCTGTACTTCCAAAAGAAAGCTTTCTTACTGTTTATTTCATTTCCACAGAGATACTATTGCTTATGTTAACAGACTTTTACCACACATAAAACATTCTGTGCTTCTGTCTCTGAGAAAGAATGAATATGTAGGGCTTTTTGCTCAGGTTTTTCTTTCTCTATATGTCCAGAAGGTAAATGAATGCACTGTCAAGTGAGGTTAGTGGGTTTAGGGGAGGGAAGGATTGTTTGGTGTCTTGGTACAATGAAATATAGCACTTAATGTACATATTCTGCTAGTGTCTAAGGAAAGTTTTATACTGTTTCCATGACAATCTAATAGGAAATCAGACAAAATGCTGACTTGGTATTTTTGGTTGTGACAAAGTGTCCTCTGTCCTTCAAACTTTATCTCCACTGAAGAGCACTAGATGATAGAACTGAGAAGAATAATGAGTGGTACATTTACTGCTGTGCTAGCATAGAGAAATACCCTTTTAGTCTTACTCTTGACTGTGAATATTTTATACATCTTTGATTTATCTTTGGGTAGACTGTTATTGGCTGTCTGATACTGTCAAACGTAAATCAAACCCTTAATGAGGGCCCAGTGTCAACCTGTCCCACTGTATTTCAGAGAACATTTTAAAAACTTTGGAGATCTGGGCCTTGAGTACTCCCTTAACACTCCTCCCTCTTTTTAAATCTAGTCCCGTTTTCTGCGATGTGCACTTTATAGGTGCTTTCAGATTCCCACTGCTAGCTGCTTTGCTCTGGTTTTTTTTGGTTTGGGTTTTGTGGGTTTAAGTCTTGTGATATGTTTCTGTTCTCCTGACACTTTCCTGTAAATCTTTGAAATAAGGAGTAAATTAGTTTGCCGTGACAAGAAATGGTCATATCACATATATATCTCATATATATATTCATGTATGTATGTATCTCTTAAAAACACAATGGATACCTGATTCCAAGTGCTTCTGAACAAGAAAATGGAGTCATTTGTGGTTTTGGCATTCAGTTCTTTCAGATTAAGGTCTCATACTATGTTATGACAGCTGCAGCTTGGAATCCTAATTTGAAGACGTCATTTACTTTGCCATAGATTTAGGCACTTATTTACTTAGGCACATGAGTAACTTTCCTCTGGAGAGTACAACGTTACCTTCAGAAGGGGAAAGAAATGTCTATCACATGCTCTTGTCGAATCCAGCCAGCAGTATATACTTTAGTTTAACAAATTATAATTGTTTTAAAAGGAAATAGTTTTCAGCGTTGCATTTGTCATATGCTATTTGATTGATGTAATTCTGCAATGGAATGTGAAACTTTAAGATAGACCCTTTTTTTAAAACCTCTTCTGAGTGGCATTAAGCTCTAGCGCATCTAATTAATGCTTTAAATATTCTTTCCTATCAGTTTAATCTTTATCTGTCTCTGTGCTGCCTTGTTACATAATATTAACTGCTCATTGAAATTGATTATTTCTGGTCTTTTCAACCGTTGATTGTTCTTTCATGGCTGAACATTTTAAAATAACACTATTGATTTTTCTTACATTATAACCATCCTCATAACTCCTGAGTAGAGAGTGTCATTGTGGCCTAAGAACATGAGGGGACACTTACCAGTGCTGAATTCACAATGGAAAAGGTTTGTTTAGTGCAATATTCATCCAAGTATCAGGATCTTAAACCAGTTAATTCTATGATTCTATATTAAAACAGTGCTTTGGTTTATTTTCTTTTAAAAATGGTGAAAATATTTACTCACAAATATGAAATAGTGTGACACAGATCCTAAATGTGCTAACTGGAATATCTTGGGTTTCCACAAACCTCTCATTTACTAAGTTTCCACAGTTTCATGGGATCAGAGTAGGACTAGAGAATAATTTCTGTTGTCCCTTCTCCTGCAAAAAAGCCCTCATACTTGCACGTCTTGTCTCTGTTGGGACCATGTGCTTTCATCATGCTCTCCATCATCTCTTCTGCTTTTCCATGGTCATGTATGTCTGAAACAAGAGGCCTCGCAATCATCACAGCCCGCTATTATAAAAGATGCCTTGTGAGCATCAAAAAATGATTATATCGCTGTCATTTTAGCACTTCATAAAAACCAAAGTATTCACTGTCTTCCTAACCCTGTAGCTTACATCGTGAAAAGAAGATAGAGGACACCTGCATAGCTAGTCAGTGTCAGATGATTATTCCTGGCATACTTACTGAAGTAAATTATCTTTTTAAAATACAGTCAGTTTATAAGCAGAGAGGTGATCACAACAGTTTTAAAGAAAAAGACAGCTAAGAGTGTACAGTGGCTAGGGAATCAATACCATCTCTTGCACCTCTGATGGCCCAGAGCACTCACCATGTGCTTGGAAGTGACTGTCAGACTTGTAGAGTAATCACTGGTGGCTGTGCAGGAAAGGAGGTTCACATCTGCTTCAGGCTGGGGGGAAAAGCAGTAGAATGACAAATTGTCAGGCTCATTGCTTGTGCCTTTTGTGGTCTGATATCACTCAGCCCTGGCTTTAAGGAAAAATAGTCATTGGATTGCTTTCCATTTTCACTGGGGGAAGAGGGACAATTTTATCTACAGAATGAAATACCACGTAGCCAGGAAAACTTAATTTGCGTATTATAAATTTTAGGACATACCAGGAAAATAAATGCAAAGAACAGGAAGTACTGTTGACCAGAAAAGTCTTGGCAGAAATCTTTTGTCAATATATGTGGTTTTTTTGTTGATATAAAAACATGATAAATTCTGATTTTGCTTAAAAATATGAAGCAAGTCCTGAATGCTGATGTCCTATGATTAATTTTTGCAAGTGGAATGTTTTTTCCATTTTGAAATGCATTTTTAATATTAAGTAGGTTTTATATATTAATAACAAACTTAAGTGAAAATCAACATTTTGGTGCTGTTCCTGAATTTTAAGATTTGGGAGCAGGAAAGACTAGAAACCCTGTTGGAAACAAGTTTCAAAATGATTGCACGTTCTGCAAAGCAAAAAGTTCTGATAGGAATTCAGAGCAGCAGAGCATGACATACTGACACATAAACACTAGGTCAGTGGCCACAGTGTGGTCTTTCAGGAGAGCTGACTCTGGGCATAGTGTTAATGGACAACATGAATATTAAGAAAACCCTAAAACAAGCCCTCCGAATCATGACAAATGGTTGTCTCTGCAAGCACTCAAAATGATGTGACTCTAAAAACCAACACAGAAACAAACACTATGTGTCACAGCCAATTCTGTAAGATAGAAATTCTTTTTATGCAAGATAGATAGAGGCCATCTTTCTCAGAGAGCTGATTTCAGTTAGGTCCTTTTGCTGTATTATTTCCACCTTTCAACTCAGGATGCGTTTCTGACTCTAATGGTCTCTAGAAGGCAGATGATTAATAAAGATACATGACTAATCCAGAGATCATGCTGTGATTATGAGAAGAGTTTGATTAAAGTCTTTGCCCATATAGTAACTGAGATCTCTGCAGATTAGGTAGTGCACCCAAAAGAAATAAGAAATAAGCACGGCTGAGTCGAGACCTGCTGGTCAAACTTGTTATGGTTTGAGGAACCCACAACAATTTATTGTCATTTAGACAATTATTCTCTCATCCAGTGACCCCTCCCCACGTAGGAAGGGGAATCAGGAAAATCAAGGAAACCTGAGGGTTCAAATATAAACAGATTTAATAGAATAAGACTAGATAATTAACATTAATAACACTAAAGAACCAATATTGATCCCAATACCAATATAAAATATACAAGGATTATACTCAGCCAATTATACCAGTAGGAAACTGTGCACTCCGAGCAGTGGACAGCAAGTGCTGGACACTGCAAGCGTTATGGCTTTAGGAGGAAGGGAAGGGCTCAAGGGTCCAGCCCCAAGGCAAGTAGTTCTTAGGAACACAGCCATCATAGGAGAGGGATAACTCCTCAGCAAGCTTTCTAATCTATATTGAATGTGACATTCATGGTATGAAATAATCCTTGCACCTGTCTTGCTACTATGGGCTTGCCTGGTGATCTGAGTTGTAAATTGCACCACAGCCTGCTCTGCTTTCACTCCCCTCATCACTGGGAACTTAATATTTCAAGGGATGAACAGGAATATATAGAAAAAAGCAAAATCAGGTAGAAGGAAACTTAATGCAGCAATTTGAGCAACTATAGAAGAGAGATGATAAAGCACTGAAAATTTTGTAGCCTGACCTAAAAAATGTGAAATATTGGAGAACAGACTGAATGTGCTTTACAGGAGGAAGTAAAACTAGAAGGGAGAAAACAAACATTTACCAGTGTCATAATTAATGCAGTTAAATAACACCAGGAAAACAGCCAAAGATACTGTCATAATTTAAGCCTGACACAAAGAAACTTGGAATAATTAGTAAAAAAGCAAACCCTGCGGGCTTTAACTGAGTAAAGGGGGAAGGATTTACAGGTGTTTTGAGCACCTGTATCACCTGGATTGACACCGGGCCCTTGTGAATACGATATCCTGGACTCATCAAGGTATGTTGTGGATACAAATATTTTTACTCTGAAAACAACATACAGGTTTGGGATAACTTTTTTTCTGGTTTTAAAAACTTGGTCTATTATTGCCAGTGTTTCGTTTGGTGCAGGAGATAATTGCACCAGGGCAATGCTGTCAGCACCCAGCATGAGACATGATCCCTGCATCTTAGGCACCAGCTATGGATGGGGCCCTTGAGATGTTCCTCACTAGCTTCAGAAAGCTGGAAATGGTCATGAGAGTTGTTAGGTTTTGTATCAGCTATTAAAAGTAAAACATTGTTGTAAAGTTGTCCTGTGGTAAATGAGCTGCTCTGGTTTATCAATTGTTTGCAAGGCACTATCAGACACTTCTCTCATGTGCACACGTCGGAGAGAAACTGCATTAGAAGTAGTGGTCATCGCAACTGGTGACATATGGCTCACCAGTCCAGGCACTAAGGCTGAGCAGTAAAAGACCCCTGAGAAAATAGTGTCATGAAGTTTTATCTCTGTGAAAAGGTTTCTTTGTATTTCAGTGAAGACTGCTTAGCATTATCTGAGCAAGTCTTTAAACCTTTTTCCATACAGCTGTTGTCCAAACTAACAAAGTATCATGGAAGACAAATGTCAATTACATGAAAAGCCTCCTGAGCTTGGCCTGTATTATCTCCTTGTATTTTGTGCTGACTGTGTGACTCTCTGGCCCTTCTTTGTAAAGGGGTGAACTTTTAATTTTTTTATTTCAACAGCATGCAGTGCAGCAAGACCTTCGGTCATGAGCAGGGCTCCTGGTCAGATCGACTTGGGGCAGGTTACTGAAGCAGGCCTGGAAAAAATCGTTGTCCCTGGGCTACTAACATCAAATCAAATTCCCTCCTTACTTGTGACAGTGATAGCAGGAGGGGAGTCTCACTCGATACAAAGCTTCAGGCAGTGGGTCTGCTGCAGGCATTGAGCCAGAGGACGTATGTGTATAGCAAGGCTACATCAGGGTGGCAACACAGCTGTGAGGTGCTTTGCTGGTGGTGGGTCGATACTCGTGAAGCCTTCCATAGTAATCTTTGAAATACCCTGGATTTAATTTTGGTGTCAGGCTGCTTTTTTCTGCTGAGAACAGTTTACTGCGGAGTTGTGTGTTTACAGAGAGCTGTTAGGCTGCCCTTTAAAGTGTTTAAATAATATTGTATCAACATGGTGCGACTGATACGTATCTTAGCAACTGTGTCAAGTTCATGATGGGCTAAAAATCCAAATGGGAATCAAACAATCTGGAGCCTTACAGCTTAGAAAGCTGAGAATAAGGAGAAAATTACAAGGTTATTCTGGGCCCAACTGATGCTCTCCTTCAGCTTCACACTGTGCTAATTGTAGTTTAACAAGTACCTTGAAACTATAATTAAAATTAAAGATACACACAGTATCTACAAAAATTAATGCCATAAAAAATGGTGTTTCAAGGCAAGAAAGAAAAATGAAATAACAGAATAGCAACTGATGTTTGAAAGGTGGTAACATCTATAATGAAGCAAAACATACTTGCCTGGTTTTATTTACACTTTGCTCATTAGTTGGTTCCTAAGTCTGTAAAACTCTGTATTTGAATACAAGGTTGAATGCTGTATGTTTACTCCAAGTGCTACGTGAGCAAGAATAGAAGTGCAGCGCTCCCTCTGTAAGCATAAGCAAATGCATGTCATCTACTGCACTATTGCAAAAAGACACGCAGCTCTGAGCTGTGCAGAAACCAGCACCATAGAGAGTTTGCAGGCCTCTTGTTTTCAGACAGGTTAAGCGGGTCATAAATTGTCCCAGAGCTAGCAACAGTCATTTGGCATCACATTTTGATGATCTACATTCCTGGTCATCCTGTTTATTGTGTAACTATTTCAGATCCTTCCTGAACGTACTGTATGAGCAATCGTTTTTTTTCTTCAAGAGGCTAAATTGGTACTGTCTGCAGTGTCCAATATGGGTCTGCAATGTCTCTTACATTAGGGAATGAAATTTCCTCCATAAAGCACATTTCAGCTTTCAAAAAGTGTTATGCAAGAGTTGTTCAAATTTCCCAGGTACTCATTTATACAAAGATCTACGATTCAACTAATGGTTTGTAGGAAGCTGATATTTAAAGGCATTATTAGTTAAGCCTATTAAGTACCCTGAGGGTGATTATAGGTCTGAGAGTTTCTGGCTGTCAGTACTTCATTGGGACTTTCACTCATCAGATTTCTCTGAATCTTTAAAAGCACATTTGTCTAGATAAGTGAAGCTGATTTGTTTGTATGGAATGTTTTTAATACAGTTCTTAAAAAATACATTGAAATCAAAGACAGATCTAAGAGAGAATGAAGGAATAATAATAGCCCTAACTGATACAAAATTTGTTTTAGGTCTTAATGGTTACGACCTTATAGTTCTTGAATCTGCCAGGCAAATCACTGCAGTTAGTACCAGGGAGTCTCAACAAAGAGTATGGGCCCCTGAGATTCCAGCTGGACTTTGGGAAGAGATGCGCTGTGTGAGAACAAAGCGTTCAGTTTGGCACATGGAGATTAAATAATTGATTTGGTAAGATGGAGCAAGAATACAGAGTTAGTAAAGTTAAAAGGATCTTGAACTTGGTTCACCATGTAATGTGGAGGGGGCACAAAGGAGGTTATGTGGTTAATGCTGCTTGTTGTACCGTGTGAACCTCTGAAGAGTGGAGGTCCCATCTAATCTTTAGTTACTTTGTCCTTCCCACTTCTTGTGTCATGCCTGAGATGACTTGAACCTTGCCCAAGAAACACAATGGACAGTCTAAGCATCTCTGTATTTTAAGACACTGAGTGCATTTCACTATATGAGGTTGAGGACTTCTTGAAGATCTCAACGGCTCCAGATGAGCAACTGGAATACTGGAGTACTGGAAAGGAAAGCAAAGATGAGAAAATATAGTAACTCCAACACTCGGAAAGGAAGCTTATTTTACAAGTTATTCCTTTGGAAGTGGTTCACTTTTATTAAAAATTTAAAGTATGAAGATCTAAATAGAAAGGCAGCGGAGTGATTTCTCAAAAGCTAATAATCTGTTCCTAACAAATATTAAAAAAATTTGCTGTGAAATCAGTTTTATTGGATGATAAAATCACATGGGTCTCTTCCATCATGCAAATTCTCTGAAATGAAGTGCCCTTTTTGGTGAAATAACTCTTTTTTTCCCATGGGAAAATGATGATTTTACAGGCAAGAAAATATATTCCCCTCAGGAAAACCTTGCCTGAAGTAAGAAAATGAAACTGAGAAGCTTTTTTCCTCTGAATATCTTACTGGGAGATGAAGATGCTGAGTACCCTGCAGCCTCACTGCCCCTTCAGTGGCCAGCCAAGGGAAGTAATATCTACCTGGGAGCTTGGCTTCTCTCTATCAGCCTAGGCTGTTCATGTCAATTTTATTCCTATGAAATTACCGAGGTCCTTTCCAGCAGACAGCAGGAAGAGAAAATTCATTATGGTTCTTCCAAAACAGTTCTTTTTTCCTAAAATTCCCTTTCCATAGAGAAAAGACAACATTTCTAATTTTTTGCCCCCTCCTAGAAGGGAAGAAAGCTTTCGAAACTCTTATCATGTTTTGAAGGAATGGATGTGACTTTCCCAACTGTTCCTCTTGAGACATTCACTGGATGTTTGTCCAATCTAAGTAATGTGTGGGGAGTGCTATGCGGTGAGAAGGAGGATTGTCCCTACTGCAGGTGACACACTGACATTTCAGTGGCCCTGGCCACAGGATCAAAGATGTTTCAGGATGAAGGAGGCTGCCTATGGAGCTGTCTAGGGAAATTCCTTTTGTTAGCCAATCCCTGATTTTTTTTCCATCTGTTCTCCCCTGCTTATCCTTTCCTCCAGTTTATCTTCCCCTCCTTTCTGTCGCCTTTCCCATTATGTATCACCCCCTACTTTTCTTTCCATAGGAATTTCCTCCTTGGAGGTGAGGGACAAGGAATCTGTTGTATTCAGTCCTGTTTATTCCTGATAACAGTATTTTTAACCTTCATGATATCTAAAGATACTTTCAAGACATGACAGAAGAAAAGAACTAGACAGTGGCACCAGTATTCCTTCTGGCATTTGTTTTGAGATTGGCTATGGTTACAGTATTTGGCTTTAGCTTTTTGAACACTTTGGAGTTAAATAGTACTTAAATCCAAGATTAATCATGTTGGGTTTTGCCATTAGAGAAAGATTTCCATCTGCTAAATTTAAAATTACTTTGGGTTGAGTAATTTCAAATATTAACAGCAAAACATTTAAGCTTGGGCTTGCTTAAATTCTCTCTGTTTGAAATCCAAACTCTTCTACTTCCTTTATTCTTGCTATCAAATCACAATAAAACGTTTAGAAGACTGTTTTGTTCAATTCCATTAATCACAAAGATATAACAAGATGACATTGTACTTTTTCATTCAGCACCTGGAAAACTTTAATTTAAACCTGCCAAAATATATAATTTGCCATTCTCCCTGAAATGTTTCACATGCAGACAAATATGCAACAACAACACAGTTCTGCTATCCTGTTGGTTACCACTTTGCCCATGCCCGGTTACTGGACAGCCTGCGCTTGAGTAATGGGAGGTATGTGCTGATAAAACACTTCTGAACCTCTCTCACTAGCAACATTTGGGCTCATGATTCAAAACAGAAATTACAATGGGAAAACAGGCTTCCCTGATTTAATGGAGACTAAGATGTGGCTAGGTATTGTTCCCGTCTCTATCTCTTATCTCTAGGTTGTGGACAAAGCCACTAGGCTCTTCACCCTGGGGAGCACTGCAAGTGCATAAGACGCCATGCTGAAGCTGGTGAGCCTCTTTGTAGAGACAAGGATTAGCTGTCATGATTAATCATCTCAAAAGCTAGCTCTTATTTATTTCTTTATAGGGGCTTATGAGAAAATAACCCTCTTGGTTTTGTTTTGATTTTTTGTTGAGTGGAAGTTGGATTAGGGGTTCCTGCCAAGTGGTTATTTTACAGTGCATTTTTCTATCAATTTGCTCTGAAAACAGTAAAATCTTCCTGAAGCAAACTTCTATAAATCATGGTTATGTATTTATTGGGAAAGATTTCCAAGTGTTCTTGCAGAAACTGGAAAACTTCACCTCGAATTAAGTCTATGACCAATCAATGTCTTCTCTGAAAATGTCTATTGAAGGTAGTATTTCAGGAAGGAGAAAAAGTGGTACACCACCACTATCTTTTCCTCCTCCATATTACCCTTCACATTCTTCTCACATTCAGTTAGGGGGTTTTAAGTCCCTGCAGTGAGAAATATCCACAACTATCCAGAGTGTTCCCCCTCTTTTTTTTCAAGCTTCCTTCAGCATATGGCAGGTTTTTTTCCTTTTTATCTTAATTTCAGACTTGTTATTTCACCTCCCCCCTCTCTTTCTTTACCACATACTAAAGGATTAAAATAGGAGGTGTAGTAGCTGATTTCCTGAGAGCAGAGATTTCAAGAGTGTATTTGATTCCTATAATGCGTAGTACCTTCATCTCCAATTAAAAGGAATAATGAATGAATCTGTTTTAAACACAAGTTCACTCACCAAATAATTTAATTTTACCTATGCTACTGTGGTTTAAAATTTTCATACAGCACTGGATCTAATGGAAATTCTCCTCTGAATGACTAGGAACTGAGTCTCAAGATGCTGATTTTTAAAATAATAAAAAAATACAATTAAAATTAACTGCAAACCAAGGCATGGCTCGTGAAATTTTCTGCTTCCTTTTAAAAGCTGCTAGTTATTTAGGAAAAAGGTGAGGAAACTTCATTCATTATTGCCTAACAACCCTTTCTGCATCTTATAATGGATTTTTAGCATCTAATATACAAACAGGCAATAAAGTATTACTGTGCCCAAGTTCAAGAATCAGTCAAAATGAAAATATTCTCTTTGTGGACTTTAAGCAACACAAATATATATATTCTTTTTTCTCTGCAATAGAGTAAATGCCAGGACATGTGTGGACATAAACTAAGGCAAGCTGGATGAACTATGTTTATCCTAAGAAAAAACCTTAACAGCTGAATTGAAAAAAAAAAAGCTAATATTAATCTATTAATCCCTTAAGGTAATTGAGTTTTACAGAAACCACATAAGGCTGTAGTTACAACAATGTTTTTATACCAAATGTGTTATAAATCAACACCAAAAAAAATTAAGGTTACAAGATAGACATTGTTGCTCAATGAAGAAGCATTTTAAGAAAATTGCATAACCACACAATGATTTTAAAACTGGTAATCAGTTTTTTCTGCCTTCTGAAAGTGGATGGATAGTCTTTGATGAGGTTCATTATTTGTCTGTTAAAGAGGAACATAGTGCTTAAAAAAGAGAAAAATTGTATACAGTGAAATTTACTGTGAGTGTGGGTGTCATAAAACTTCTTTCAGAGGAAAGCAGAGCAAGCATGAATCTCAACTGTCCCTGCAGTGTGACTTGTTGCACCTACTGGTACTGGTTGAGCAATTTAACTTTTTTTTTTAAAAAAAAAAGGCGTGATTCAAGGCATTTTAACACCCTTTTCACTACTACCAGCACCAATAAGTCAAGTCAGCATGTTGAGGTCCAGATCAGAGAGGCACATGCCCAAGCATGGATGCAAAACAGCTCAGGCAAGGACAAGGCAGAGGGCTTGAGATTAAAAGCAGCTGCTTGAGCACCGGGGGAAGGGCCCCCAGTGAAGCATCTCTCAGCTGTGTCACACAGATCTTTTCCCACCTGTCTGAGATGTGTTACAGCTACCCCATGGCAGAGCTGGCCTTGAGCACAGGCAGCAAAACACTTTAGAGGGACACATTAGCAAGACATAATCTGCATTGATCAGTCTGTGACAGCATCAGAAGACAGCCTATATCAGCTTTGTTTCCAAAAAGCAAGTTCTTGCTCATGCATGCAGTCCCATCAAGGTGACACTGCTCTGCAGCTTCTAATGTATGACTGAAAATGCATGGTTGCACTTTTTCTATTTTCCTCCAACCTTAATTGGAAAATACATACCAGTTCACTAGCTTGTTTTTGTGGTTCTGTCACTCCATACTGTCCCAGGTTTCATGGGTGAAGGCTGTTAATGTGTTAAGAACATTTGTAAATAAGCATGGATTACAACAAGTTTTGGCAGATTTGCTGTAATTTGTGCACATATCTTGTTTTGGTGATTGCTGTTGTGTTTTGATTTTCTTTTTTAATGAGGAAGCAGGAAGTATGCTTGCTGTGTGCATAGCTGCTAGGTGCCACAGGCATGTGTGGGACCGGGTAGAATGTGGAAATGCCTTCCTGCCTTTGGGAGTAAGAAGCAGAATCTCCAGTCTCAGGCTGACTATTGAAAAAACAGTTAGGTCTGACTAAGGAGCTTCTCATCTCAGGGAGCAGAAGCTTAAAGAAGGGAATGGCCAGAGGGAATAAGCCTCACTGCAAAGATTTAATGACCCTGTGCTAGGAGATCTCATCTTTCTTGTCAGAGGCAAACAAGGGAATTTGGGTGACTTAGAGTAAAGGAGCCATTATTAGCAGTTGATTGGATTTCTTGTTTTCTGTCCAGTTGCTACTTATTCCAGTCTTCTGTAGGTTATTGACCTTATAATCAACCAGTCAATTTTGGAGTATATTTACTTCTTGATAAAAAAAAAAAAAAAGAAAAGTGACAAAATAATGGTTTTGAGAAAAATGTTTTTTTCTAAATCATTTCCAGAAGCCTCAATATTAAAATCAAACCACAGCTGTATATAAAAAGTATTTCTCCTTTGTTAGTTCAAATGTGCTCAAAAATTCTTTTTGGAAGCATCTAATTGTTGCTAGTTCATGAGATCATGTTTTGTCAATGCAATTTCCAGTAGTTAATGCCAGCCCCAGTTTCTGGAATGGAAACACAGGAGAATATTCATAAAGAAATTACTCAACCTCCATTAAGCATTTGGTAAATTAAGTCCCAGGTTCACAAGGGTATTTAAAGACAAAACTCATACTTGCCCAATTCTCTGAGGGAAATTGAAACAAATGGGAGTTAAGTGCCTATTGAGAAGTTGTGGATCTGGGCCTAAACGAAAAAGGCTTAGCTTAATTTGCCTTAAAGCTTTGCTTTTCTCTATTCCATACCAATAACAAGATTATATTTTAAGTGTTCACATGTGGAAATATGGCACCATGCCATTGTTTACTACTGAAGTTTGGTACTGACCCGTGAAGGGAAATGCAAGTCATGTTGCCACTGGAACTATGTTTATAAGAGTATAAAACAAAATTTTAAATTCTGTTTTAGTTTTGCTCAGGCCTGATCATGCAAGGTGCTTGGTGGGTCACAGGAGAATTTGATTGCTCAAAGTCTTCCAGATCGCTGTAAGTCTAACGCCCACTAAAATGGGATATAACCAAGAATATCAAAAATACAAATGGAAGTGATGAAAGTGAGATAGGTGTCAAGTTAATTTCTCTTTGATAACTACGTTAATGAAGTTTTGTTTTGGTTACCAGAAACTAGGGGACACTTTCTTATTTTAACTTCACAGTCTTCAGCAATAGGTAGCCTGATCAAAAGAATTTTACTTAATTGGTGAAACAGAACCAGTGCCTTGACCCCAGCAATCCAAGAATGACTGAAAAACTGCCTTACGAGGGCAGGGAAAGGTACCCTGATCTGGAAGCTTTTCCAGGCAGGCTAAAACCAGTGTGGTCACTCCCATGCTACACTTTGCATTGCTGTTTATGGATGGCTAGGGTACAACTATTGCCACCACCAGCAAAATGACTTTCCTCTGAGACTGAAGTGCTCTTAACTGATCCCAGATTCAGATATAAAGTTGTGTGTATATACTACATATATGATTGTGATAGGTATGTGTTTGTGCAAAGATTGTGAAGAACTGCCTTTGCTTACCCTTTTATCTAGCAGTTTTGCTCTACGAAAGTGGAGCTACAAAGCCAATATCTGTTTCTGGGAAACGATGGCATTGTACCTGTTTGCTTCAGCTTTTGCATGAACTCATTTTACATAGATTCAATATTAGGATACATTTGATCTCACAGTCAAATCTTCATAGAAGCTGGGTAAAGACAATGGGTACACTACTGAAGTATAGTCAAAGCAAACTCTGTAGCAACTGAGGTCTGCCTGGATGCTTTCCAGTTTGCTTTTCACTGTATTAGAACTGATTGATCCCAGAGTACAGATAGATTCCTAAGCTCTAGAGGTTAGTTGCATACCAATATTATCCTGGCATCATATCAGGAAAACAATCTCAACACTTTAGTTCTTTATATTTTTTCTTAGTAATCTTTTTCCTGGGTTTGAGATAATCCATCAGCCATAGCCTTAATTTCTATTGCTTCTCGGTTTATCTGAAAAATCTGATTTTTGCACCTTTATGTACCACCTGGCTCACAGGAATGAAACTTGATATGAACCACAACAAAGAAAATATAGTTAGGTTGTTCCCAACAAATCTTTATGATAGATAAAACCATTCAGTTCCTTAGGGACTAGTGAGTGTTTCTTCTGCTATACTTATCTTTTATCAAGCTTGTTTTTTTCCTATTATAAACTACTGTTCTTATATGTGCTGTTAATAAGTTGTTTTGAGGGGTACTGGAGGGAAGATAAAAAGGCAGGGGCCTAGTATTAGGGTTTTTTTTTTCCTTACATAAGCCTAAATATTTCTAAATTGATAGAATCTAAAGTATTGGCAATTTTAGGTTTTGAGTGATTCTACACTCACAGAATACCCAGGATTAAAAAGAAACTAACTAAAAATGCTGCATGAAGAGAACTTCATCTCATTGTTACGCACTCAAAAATCAGGAAATGATAGCATTAAGGTTTGGTGTCTAACTTTAAATGTACTGCCTTTGTATTGTCATGACAATACAATCTTTAGATTGTAAAAACAGCCTTCATTTATTACTGCTGTTACATCTTATGGGCTCATATCTGACAGCATAAAACACACATCTAAATTAGAAAACAACTGTTCTATTTTGATGGTTTTGTTTTTTTTTTTTTATTTATTTACTTGGTTTGGTTTGGTTTGGGTTTTTTTAAGTAATCTGGCACTTTCATATTTCATCTTGAATAGTCTGAGAACTTCCAAAATCCTGCAGAAAAACCCAAGCATTACAGAGGAACCTTTCACTGGCAAGGTTGGTTATCTGGAAGTGAGGGCATCCTCTGGCACCTTACCTCTCAGCTGTTGATCAATACTTACATCACAGACCTAAAAAAACTCAGACAAAGTATTGTTGCAATCACCAATGCACTTCAGGATTAAAAAAAAAAAAGGTGCTGTTAGAAAAATATTCAGGAATGATCTTTCAGAATTTTCAGTGTTGTATATGGTACCTGCCATTATAACTGCAGCATTTGCCAAGGTTAGCCACGAAATGTCCAACATAGCCACGGTTTCTGCCTGCACTTGGAAATGAAGATACCTGTGATAAATGATTGGTAACAGTTTACATATGATAAATTTCACTTAATCTTCTGTTTCTTGTGCTATCAAAGGGATCTGTAGAGTTATGTTGTCATAAAGCTTGGGCTTTGTGTGTTCAGAGGTGATAAATTTAAGGCATTATCAGTATTCTGGGCCAGATCTTTGTGGTTATATTTTCTGTCTCTGTGGAAAGGGACCTGGGAGTCCTGGTGGACAACAGGATGACCATGAGCCAGCAATGTGCCCTGGTGGCCAAGAGGGCCAATGGCATCCTGGGGTGCATCAAAAGGAGTGTGGCCAGCAGGTCGAGGGAGGTTATCCTCCCCCTCTACTCTGCCCTGGTGAGACCANTAGTCTGGAGAAAAGAAGATTGAGGGGGGATCTTGTTAATGCTTTCAAATACTTGAAGGGAGGATGCCAGGGGGATGGGAGCAGTCTTTTTTCAGTGGTGCCCATTGATAGGACGAGGGGTAATGGGCACAAGCTTGAACATAGGAAGTTCCATCTTAACATGAGGAGGAACTTCTTTACTTTGAGGGTGGTGGAGCACTGGAACAGGCTGCCCAGAGAGGTTGTGGAGTCTCCCACTCTGGAGACATTCAAAACCCACCTGGACGCTGTCCTGTGCAACCTGTTGTAGGTGACCCTGCTCTGGCGGGGGGGTTGGACTAGATGATCTCCAGAGGTCCCTTCCAACCCTGACTATTCTGTGATTCTGTGATTCTGTGATTCTGACTCTTGTATAGTTCAAGGGGCAGTCATTGAGTGAAAATTTTCTTTAAGTCACTTCTGCGCCATTTTGGTCCAGGGAAAGATGCTGTGTTTAAATTGTATTTAAACCCTGGCCATTAATGCTGCTACACTGCTGTTCCAGCACAGGGTCATGGCCGCCTTTCCTTTCCTGTGGCTCCATGCATGTTAGATGCCAGGAGTCCCTTGGAAAGCACTTACATCCACCTGCTTAGAGCAGCTTTACTTAAACACAAAACGTCTACCCATATTGACTGTAAGATCTCACTATGCAGTGAGAACAATATACTAAATAAATAAGCCTGGCTAGTTCTTTAATGCCAGCTGTATGAAACTCCCTCTTTTACTGAGCACAGATCAGAAGGAAGTTACTTAAAACCAGTGAAAACAAGACTCTCAAGTGAAATGAAATAGTCTTGGGATAGGTCTTGCACAGTACAAAATACACCTTTTTACTATGCATCCTTGGGGACCGCAGTAAATATATTAAATTTAATGTGGTGGGTTTATGAGCTGAAAGCACAGTCTGCTGGATTATTTGTCTCTGATCATTTAAGATGGTATCATAGCTAAACTTCCACTTTCAGTGAGGTCCACTGTTATTACTCCAGGAATGTGAGAGTCAAAGAACAGTTTTTATCATATGGTTGTTTAAAATAAATATTTGTTTTGATGTGGGTTTTTTCTTTTGCCTCGCTAATCTTACCAACTGTTTAGCATCTTCTCCCGTGTTACACCAATTGGTGCCAAATAGTAAATAAGGTGGATGCTGAGTTTTTGGACAGAACACATTCAGCGACTGCTGGAGATTTTATTGCTGGGGAGGGAGAAATTGCTATTCATGAGAGAAATTCAGTGTCTTAATTCATGGGTGGCACATGCAATGAAAACATGGCCAGTCTATAAGGCCATGCTTTCCACATCCCTGATGTTCAGAGCTGGTGTATGTATTAGCATGTAATGACAGAAGCAGGGGGAGTAACAGGTTCTACTGGATTTGCAAGCCAGCATGGGACGTCCATGCAGTATTGGTGAGCAGAAGTGGAAGACAATGAAAAACGAACTTGTTATAGTGAGTTCATTTGGCAGACTTTCTCCCTCTCCACCTTTCGCCAACTCATCTCACACTGTCCCTCGACCTTGTCTTAATCTCTTGTTTCTCCGAGTCTTGGGTGTCTTGAATCTGTTCTTTCTTCACATATGAATAATCAGTCAGTCAAATGGATAATCTGCTGTAGACAGATCCTAATCTCTCAATGAGAGTCTAGAAGCGGGAAGCTGAGATGTGTAGGAAGCAACCTATTGTACAGAATACCCTCTGGTCAAGATGTGAAAGAGGCTAACAACTCCTGAAACATACTTTGCTGCATTTGCTGTTACTATGTTTAGACACTCCTCCTTCTTGCACGCATTTTCTTGGCTAGTCCCTACCTTCTGAAGAACCTCCTGTATGGTTTCAAGCTGTGGGGATATACACGGTCTCCTTCCAGGGGATGGCTCTGAAGAAGCCCAAGCATGTCCAGTCACTCTCCAAACAGTGTGGTGGGAGCAGGCTTTCTGAAGGCTAAGTCAACTGTGGCAAAGTAGAATGACTCAGCCATAGTTTTAACCACTAAGGATCATGTAGCAACATTTTTTCAGACAAGAAGAATTTTAGAGAGTAAATCAGATGAGTTCTGAAACCACATAGCAGAATGAAAGTGGTGGTTATGATACAAGCTGTTTTATCACCCTAGCAATTTTCCAGTGGTCTCAACTATAATTTTAGTAAATCCAGCTGTGGTGCTTAGTAAAAAAAAAAAGAGGTTTGGGGTTGGTTTGCGGTTTTCAGTTTGGCTTTTTTCGTTTTTGTTTTCTTTAATTTGACTGAGTTTTCACATACTGTAAAAGGTCAGGGATGAATGGGAAAGGTTGATTCATTTCTCTCAGACATCTACCTGCCTCTTTAAAAGCTATATTTTGTTGCTACTTTGGCCTGAAGTAGGCAATTTATCTGTAACAATCTGTATCTTGTGGTCTAAATCAGCGTTATTCCAACATACAGAGGCAGGATTGGCATCTTTGAACTAGAGACATAAAAAGTAGCAAGGTTGTTCTTTTATAATCCCAGAGCATACTTTTTACAAGTCTTCTCTCTAATTGTGGTGAGCATGATGGCCACCCTCCCTTCAATGTACTATTACAGAGAACACATTT
The DNA here is from genome assembly GCA_013398815.1 of Ibidorhyncha struthersii. NCBI lineage: Eukaryota > Metazoa > Chordata > Aves > Charadriiformes > Charadriidae > Ibidorhyncha > Ibidorhyncha struthersii. The sequence continues at coordinate 904,752 of VZSZ01010737.1, forward strand.
TTTTTTATTTCTGGCTGGGAAATGAGAGGGATGGCCTGGCAGGAAGCAGCATTGCTGGAACTCACCCATCCCTGCTAGTGGTGTCTCCCAGATGTTTGTAAGATCATCTCTGAAGCCATGATAGTCTAAGAGCATAAGAGAAGCAAGATCTGCAGGAAGAGTTAATCATTTTTATTAGATTGATATTCCTGGAAAAAAGACAGGCTTTCAGGCACTCAGCCTGTCTTCATGACTGAAATGGTGCTCTGCACAACCTGCCATGGGCTGATGGGCTGAGTGCCTGCAAGCTACTCTCCTTTTTTTCCCAGCTTTTTTTCTGTTCTTCTAATCAAGGCTATTACCTCTTCCTACAAATGCTTACTTGACTATCAGGTAGTGTTGACCTTTCAGCAGGAGGCAAAAGCTAAACTAGTCTGAATTACTTCTTCACAAATCTCGGGTGGAACAAGTCAGAGGTGGCCCATACTGAGTCCAGGATTTATTTCTTACTATGTGTTCTGCATATGACAGTGACCCTGCAGGGTGACACAAACTGAAATTTAAAGAATGAGGTCATTAGGCAATATGAACCTAGAGAGGTTTGCTAACACAATCCTTAGCTGCCTGCATGCATTTCCCAGCGCCCCCTCCCCCCCCTTAACACTGGACATTGTTTTACAGCAGACCCCTTAGTCAATTCCTTGCTCAATCATACTGTAGCTGAACAATGACAAAGAGTGTTACAGGAGTAATGACTTGAGCATCCTTCTCTTCTAGCTCCTAATAGTTTAATCAACACCTCTAGAAACAATAATATGCATGTTGCCATGGCTTCTAAACTTCTGCATATGAATATGTGAATATCAAAACCAAAGTATACTTAACAAGTGCAGATGGTACAGTTTTTATTGCCTGTTCTTACTCTAAATTTTTTCTCCATATGATTTTTTTTTTCTGAACAATAAAATACAATGAAATTAACTTATATTGCTAATGTCTCTAATTTGACTCTGCAGCAATCTTATTGTAGCAGTTGCCAGGTGCTTCTGCTCATGGCAGCCTGGTCAGCCACTCCTCACTCTGATATATAACCCTTAGGAGGTGAGAAGGAAGATTCTTGGAAGGTAGTAGTTTCCTGGGTTCTTGTTTGTGCCTGTTAAAAGGCATCTTTCTAATTATCAAATGAGTCATGCAATCCTTTTGAATTACAGTATATGCACCTGTAAAATGTTCTGCCAGATAAAACAGATTCTCTCAAGTATAACTGAATGTATCAATGTCAAAGCTAGCTTTGCCTATGATGGGGTGAAAAGCTTTACATCGTGTGCAAAATTTATTTAACAGCATCCACAACTTGTCACTAAATTAATCACACCCAGGTGTGATAAAATGCCAATCTCAGCACCTGGGTCTCCCTTGGAAACTTGGAGCAAGTCTTGTTAAGGGCAACGAGGCTCAGCTGTTCTGGGAGTGTTGCCTTTGCCTAGTCATGTGCACAGAAGAAGTTGTGGGAGTGCAGGAGGTTGTATTTGGCTTGATGTGAGAGTGCAGTTAACATGGGTGCCTTGGAGGTGAGAAGATTTGTGAAAGGAGCCTGGGAAAGGGTTGCAGTATAATTTAGAAAAGTGATATTACAGAGGTGTTTCTCTCTAATGTGGTAAGTTAAAAATCTCCTGCTGTGTTGCTAAGACAGTCTTCCTTCCCTTTTTAGGGAGGGCGGCAGATGTAGACCGAGAACCAAGTCATTTTTTCCAGAGCAACGGAGGGAGACTTGCTACTGAGTACCTGTGAAACTGAGAGTGAGGGTAAGTCAGAGATTGTTTAAAGTGGCTAACTTCAGGCACTCAAGATTCCTATCTAAAAAGTCACTATTATATATAAATTTATGTTGGATTTACTGTTTGTTGGGGGCCATGTGTGATTATCCTGTTGATTTCTTTTTCTCAGCATATCAGTGATATATGAAGTCTCCTAGGGGAACAGTTTTTATCATTATTGCCTACGCTTCTCAGAAGGACCTAGTCTATTTTTATTTTTCTTGCATTGTTCTGGTTTATTTTGGTTTAGGCCCTTCCATACTCAGTTCAGAATGCAAAGGACTCTGAAGCCATATGTTTTTAGTTAAGATGTGTCCATTTAACAATATATATCATGAATTTAACAGAAAATTCAGGAAAATCCTGTGCTTGAAAGTAGGGAGGAAAAAAAAGTAGTGGTGAAAACCAAGCTTATTCTGTGGAACATTCTGATAGTCCTTCAAAAATAAGAACATCTCTAAAACATTAAGCTTATGTGTTATTAACAGAAGTAAGAGCTGAAAAGTAAGGTCTCTAATTGAACCTTCATTATGTAACCATGTAAGTACAACATGGTAATTCCAAAAACTGGTGTTCTTAATAATTTGATGCAGTTGAAGTGAATTACTAATGTTACAGCTGTTTATACCATCAGTGATCTCTCAACTGTGTGGGTTCTTCCATGGCTCCTTTCATCAAGATTTAATCTGTGATTTATAGCTCATAGTAATGAGTCAGACTTTTGGTGGTTTTTACATCGCATCTGGAGGAAATGTTACTTTGTGAGCTAAAACCTTAGTTATTTACAGCATTAGTAAATTCTAAAAGTGACTTAACAATTTTACCCAGTTTAGCATAGGACTGGGCCTATCTAGTTGCTTCCATGTAGCTCCTCACAGTACATATAAGAGACAAACTCTCTTGTTAAAAAGAAGTTTTACAGAAATTTTAAAGAGTTTTTTTTTGTCATATTAAGCTTTATATTACTTTTTTTTGTTGGTTCTAGCTTTATAGAAGGACTTAATCTGTAAGTTTCTATGGATTCTTACAATTTGTCTAAAAAAATTAAATGTTATGAAATGTAAGTATTTTCTTCAATATCACCACTTGGTGTAATTATGATGGGTCTTGTTTTTAAGCTTTGGGTTAAAGTAATTAAACTTTACAAAAGTCCTCATTGCAAAAGCAGAGCATGTAGCAGTTTTCATGCTATAAGTACCAGTTCAACTTGCACTGAAATACCTCTAGATAAAGACATAGTTCAATCTGTTTGCTTATGTTGCTGGGCTGCATATCAGTCTAACAGGCAGGAAAAATGAACCCACCTCCTGTGTCCACCAGTGTCTCTCACTCTGGTCCTCAATTTGCCATGTGTAATAAAACAGTAAGAATGACACTTTGGCCTGCTTTGTAAAATATTGTTGGATATCTGACTGCGAGTCTTCTGTAAGAGCTGAAATTACTTTCTAATGCTTCATATGTATATGCATAAGAACAAGCCACTATTGGTAAAAATAGCTGAATTCTGTAGGAGGTAACACATGGAAACTGAAGAGTCATACTCTTATGTTTTACTGTTACCTGGTAAAGTTCTGCACAAGTCTGGAGAAATGATGACTGAATTATCTTCTATTTCAAAACTCCTCAGTAATTCTGGAAAAGACATAGGTTCATTGACTTCCTCACAGTAAAAGAAAGAAGCCTGGAATGGCAGAAGTGATAAACATCTCAATATTATCAGCACAAATTACCTGACTTGAAAGAGATTAATAGAACAAATAGATAGGATTGAGAACTCAATATTAGGTCGTTTTGAAGGATGTACTCAGATAACAAATTTGCTCTTGCTAATGAGTGCAGGCCACTCTCAGTCACAAGAACAAGATTGTAGTGATGTGTTTGGCCCTTTTAGTTTAAAACATGTATTGAGATTGCCAAACGTTGGGCTTGACGTGACCACATTTCTTTTTTTAGTGCGTGAATGAATAATAGAATAGGAAATGTGAGTGTTAAACTGAGCTCAAAACTACAGCAGAGAAATGAATCATATACCAGAAAGATAATACAAATGAGATCTCTAACAACTAAATCATTGGCTGGTAAACACAGTTCCTAGTGCTATGCTGACCTCCATAGTAACTTTACGCTTATATTATTCACCTGGAGCAGAAGTGGCTACAATAGCAGAGGAAGACTTGGTCTCTTTTGTACTGATGTCTTACAGTTTCACCTAGATGTTTAATGGGCTCCAGTAGCACTGCTGAAACTGTATTTTGGAAAGGCAGAAGCACCTGCTAGAGCAAATCTTTGCCCTGTATATTTCCCAGTCTCCTGTACACAGGGATACTCTTTAGCAGAAAGCCAAAATCTGAGATAGTTGTTCAGTGCACTAAGTAAAAAGAAATGCCTTGTCAACTCTGATGCCTGAGGCATGAGTTTCATTGAACATATCATCTTCACAGTGTGGCTAGCTTCTATTTGTTAACACTAGTAATCAAGTCACGCAGATTTTTAATGAGAGCCTTGAACTTAGTTGCCCTGGATCTTGATCTAGTATTGTTTCAATCTTAGAACAGAAATCCCCTAACCCTGTTTGCTTTAGTATTTGCCTTATCAATAAAAGATGCAACCATCTTGGGTGGCCATGAATCTGGAATGTGATACTATGTTAAAGCTGTAAAGTAGGCAATAGGACAACATGCCTCAAAGTGTATTAGGAGTTTGGATAGCCAAAGCCTGCAGAAAAAGTATGTCACATCTCTGTCAAANCCCCCCCCCCCAATGGATCCTGAAATCTAAGTTACAAAATGTAAAGAAGAGTTCAGTATCAAACAGTAGTTGTTAATCAGACAGTATGAATGTTTTATAATTGAATTTTTCTGTATGCTTGTATGGGACTAACACCTCCTGTGTCCATGAGGTACACATACAACTGTATTTTCAGAAGTAGTTGCTAAGCCTCGTGCACTGTAGCCAGGTATAGTAATTGGCTTGGCCTAGGCAGAGAACTGGTGCACAGGCCAAAGGAAGGCTTTCAGCATATTCAGTCCTCATTAAAAATAAAAAAAAAAAAGGGGGGGGGGGGGCAAAAAAAAA
>VZSZ01010737.1:909663-1030589 GCA_013398815.1 Ibidorhyncha struthersii
AGCTGGAATATATACACACACATGTATTTGTGTGCATAAATAAATGCATGTATATGCACACACAATGCGTAATCAGTTCAAGACAGATTAGTGAGCTCCTTAATAGAACCAGAGAGAAGAAAAAGTGGAAAGTAGGGTATACAAACCTGTGGGGAGTGAGAAGTGACTGCTTTCTTCAGTTTCCTGGGAGACATCTTGACATAGAAACAGAAGAGATTCTGGCTCAAGCTAAGGAATGGGTTAGTGGGTGCTGTTTGGAGTGCTTGTTCCCACACATAAACTTTCAGAAGTTTTGGGGCTTATTTAACTGTCTGTCACTTCTAAACAGCATCAAGTAGAACTAATTACTTGTTTATACTTATTTATTTTCCAACAATACAAACCTCACTGGCAAACAACTTCTTTCCTCTCAAAACTGACTTTGTAAGTGTGGGTAAAAAATGCCAGAAGTTTGTGGTTTTGTTGTTAGGGGGATTTTTTTAGGGTTCTGGGAACTGAAATGCAGCCTAAAGCTAAAAATGACAAGCCCAAATATGAAGTTTAGATAAAATCGGACATTCTAAAAATACTTCAAGTTGGTCTCGCTTCTGTTAAGTAAAGGATAGTTACAAGAAATTTTTCTGTTTGGTAACAAACTGAATCCTGACTTCAGTTGTGTCTGGTATCAAACTTGGGGGCAATATCACTTAATTCTGATAAAGTAAAAATGCAACAAACTTCTGTACTGGGTTGTGACAGGAACAAAGAAAATTAGATTGATACTGAAAAAAATCAGGCTTCACCATAGATGAAGGCAGTAGGTTAAGCAGTAACTATTAATGATGAATGTTTTTAAACCCAGTATCAGGCATTTTTCATGCTGTCAGTGGGAATTACATACTTGGATATCTCTACACATTTTTAATTGCTTCTATGTTTTTAATTACTCTAATGTTATAAATCTATTCTGTTTAAGTAATTTGTCCTCGTTTCATGAGGACACAGGGTTGTGAGGGTTTGTTCACTAGGTATGAGCATGCATGTAGTAAGTAAGAAAGAGTCATCTTAGAGGTGTAGAATTGATGTGGCCGCTTTTGGTATGAAATTTCAGAAATGATGCATTAAAAATAAGAACAAGTGCAGAGAACTACAAAATTAATTAGAGTACAAGGACATGTATGTTGAAAGATGACTACTTGGTCTATTAACTTCTCCAAGTGAAGGTTAAGATGTGACTTACAGTAGTCAAGTGTCTTTGTAGGGAAAAATAAAAGATAGCTCTTACATTCAGCTGGAAAAGGCATAGAGAAATCCAATGGCAAAAAATGAAGCTATGTAAATTCAGACTAGAGACAAGGCAGTCTCTTATCAGTAATGATTATTCATCACTGGTACAACTTACCTAGACATGTAATGGTTTCACCTCCACTTAGGGTATTTAAGGTATGACTGAAGATCTTTCTAAAAAAGATGCTGTAACTCAAACACAAATTATGGTCTTGAATCATAAATTATTGAGTGAGGTTCATTGGCCTGTGTTATGCAGGAGGTCAGACATACTATTATAACAGTCCCTTTTGGCCTTACTATCTATCTAAGTAGCTGCCAGCAGGATTATGTGGATGTATAAATCTGTTTTAGATGAATATCCCTAGCAAGCTTGATGAATTTTATATATATTTCATGGATCAGGCAAATAAAATAATGTCCATGAGCACTTGACCGGCACTGCGCGTAGGAAAAACTTAGTCTTGTGGATTTTCTAAACCCCTCCTATAGTCAATCCCAATTCCTTAGAACAGTGTAATTGTAGTAACAGAGATGTTTTCCTGTCAGCCTCGTTTGTTTAATTCCACTAAACTATCTAGTGAAACCCTAGTAAGGCTGCTGGCATGTTTACAGCTATCTGCTAAACTATTGCAGGATGATGGAATCTGAAGGACAGCTTATGATATCATTAAAAATACAAGATGTTATATGCAGGCAAAAATAATGAATTAACTGACATCACCTACAATGGATTGTTAGTGTAATAGCCCCAATTTACAGACACTTTAATAATGGCTAATGCATAAATTTCCTTACTGAAATCAGTTGGGCTATTTACGTTGTCTAATAACTTCCAGGAGCCTTGTTTCTTATCGTATCTAAATGACTTAAAGATCAGACCTTATATGAGCTTATACAGATTTGCATCCCCTTGCTGTATGTTTAACAGCCTGTCTCACCAGACTCCCAACACTGGTACAAAAAATTCCAGTAGTAGTGGTGATACTTTTGAAATCAGATCTCAATTGCATCTGTATTCTGTTGTAAACAAGGAGTACAAAGAATACTGACTCTTAACACATGATAAAGCAACAGATTTCACCAGCTAAAGATACAGAGGTCTCTTTAGTGAAAGAATTGTTGGCCTTGAGTGTGACTTTTTTTTAAAAAGGATCTCAAAGGACATAGTGTTCTCTTCAAGGTCAAACTGACATGAGCAAAAAAAGTCTAGATGAGTTACAGGAAAAAACTATTGTGCTCTCTGTACAGAGTCCTTTAAGGAGCATGCCAGGTTTGACATCATGGAATTCAAAACAAAATCTGACTCTTGTTAACTGTAATTAAAATATGTTATTTGTGTCAGCTAAGTACATAATGCCCTTAAGATCATTATCTTGGGATCTGTCAAGGTTGAACCATCTCTATAGCAAAATCTGAGACCATATTTCAAAATTTATTAAATCCCACTGAAAACCCGTTAAATCCTTGTAATCCTACACATCCTGATTGTCAAATTCCACTTAAAATAGGTATTTATTTCTCTGAAATTATTATAGTCTGTCCAGCAGGAGTAGTAGGCTCTGGTTTAATTTGTGACTAAGTTAACTCTGTATTTGATAGCTATGTGTAGGATGGTCATACAGGCTACAGAACAGTCTTGGTTTAGTATATTTCTCTAAGGGTGGATTTAAGCAAATTTCTCAAGAAAGTTGGTGTGGCCCCAGCCATCCCCCCTCAGCAGGGTGACATTACTGAGTGCTGTGGACCCTGGCAGAGTTTGCTCCCTTTTCTCTCTGGCGCCTGCAAGATGGAACCTAGTGCTGGGTAGTGGAAGAGGCAAGAATGGGGTTACTACACTCACCTGCGAAAGCAGAGACAGCAGCAGTTGCCACAACCAAGGGCGTGCTGTGAGCCCTTCTGCTGCATTGTGCGTGTAGCAGGTACACTCCTTGGTACCTCAGAGCACAGCTGGGGAAAAACAAGGTTCAGAGGTGGGCAGGGCTTGCTTTCTGGCCCACGGACTGCCTTGGCTGCTGGACATCAACGCAGGCCTGGATGAGAACCTGCCAATGCTTGCATTGTGCTCAGATAGCATAGGAGAGAGAAACCTGGAGAAACCCAGATGGGCAGCACCCGTAACACACCACTGGTGAGATGAGGTATGTCAGTGCCTGACCATTGCATCTTGCCTGTGGGTGCGCTTGAGCCATTCTTGTCTTGACTGTTGCAGGTGTGAGTAGCCGCTAATATGGTTCCTATTGTTAGCTGGCTTGGTTTTATAAACAAGAGTAAAATTATTTAGTCCTAAATAAATCCCGGTTCTTCAGGCTGATCTGTAATCTGGAGCTCACCTCAATCAAAGCTGAGACCAATTTATATCTATTTAAGGCCAATTCTGACTGTGTTCCCCACACACTTTTCTTTCATTTCCTTCAAGAACTGTTGTGAAATTTTCTGTAACTAATTTAAAAGCAATAACTGCATTGTTAAATGGTGTTCCTATGTTCTTGAAAAGCTTAGGAATAGAGACCAGTTCCCGCAGCAATGTTAGAACATTGGCCAGGGCTTTTTATTGAAAGACACAATGTATTCTTGGGTTGGACTGTGGCACACTTATTTATTTCATGATGGACTGTGGCATTTGAGAATGGAGACCAGTGCTGCAAAAGACGGGTTTCCCAATTAACTTTTGTCTCTAAACCCTACAGTAGGATCCTAGTCGTGGCTTGTAGCAGCAGTCTAATGTGTAGTTTTGGCATGCTGAAGTTGTCTATGGGAACAGCCAGAAAAGTAGTTTGATTGTGGATGAGTCCTTTTGCTGTGGGAAGGAAATGATCAGTAAGTCTCAAGTCAGTGAGAAGAACGTATAGGTAGCTGTACGTTCTTAAAGTACTCTTATGGGGCTCTTGAAGTTTTTGATGAAAACTTTTTTAATAATGCAGTCTCATTCTCTTTTAAAATTCTTTTTAAGAGTAGCAAGAATTGTAACAACTTAAAGGATTAAAAATGTATTTGAAAAGCTGGATAATGTGGATTTGCTATCTTTTCATTTAACTAAAATAGTTACCTGCAGATAGTGACAAGTGTTCAGAAATGCAAACAAGATTGGGGCAAACAAAGCGTCATTGTGGAATTTGAGGTAAATAGAATGGCATTTGGCATAAATGAGCTATTTCTAGAAAAAGCAATTATTCAGCCTCTCTTTTTCTAATAACTTTTTATTAAACTCATTCTTATAGATGGAAAAAATCTTTGCATAGCATATAGTCATTCTCAGAAGAGATTATATCACAAGTGTATTTAATAATGCCTATTGCTGCATTATGCATTTGGAGGAAAAACGGTCCTTTAACAAGTTTCCACAACATCTAGTGCAGCAAGACAGGGCAGGTTTGCAATGTTAAAGTGAATGAAGGTGAAAGACATTATTAAAGTAAAAATTACTTGATCTGTAAGCATATGATCCTTGGTACCACACTTAATTATGTTCACGATCACTTCCTTACCTGTTTTATGGAGAGATGGGTGGAAGGAATGGTTTTCAAGCAGGTAATTGTATTACCTCTTGTCACTATCAAAGGTCTGTAACAGGGTTCTGTGCTCACTTTAAAGAAACAAACTAAATGCATGTGTTATTTTAGAATCTTGGAAGATAAAGTCCTGGATAAAATAAGGACTGAAATGAAACGTAATGCAGTCTAGTTTAAGAAATCTGCAGAAACACAGACTTACAACCACTGAAGCCAAGGGCGGCATACTGGGTTTATCTCTGCAGAAGGAAGATCAGACAGCTGGTCCTTAGCTGTAGAAGGTTAATTTTGCGTTACTGTGGTTATGTAGAAATTTGGTGAGAAGATAAAGGTTTCAGTGGACAATTTAAACAGAGCAAATATCCAAAATGTGTCATTGTTACTTTAAGTTATTTACTACTTTTTTAAAAAATAGCTCAATGTTGTTTGCTTGATGACTGAGAAGGAATGTTCCCACTTAGCATCCATACCAATGTGTACAATTTATCTCTAGATTAGTGTTTGGAGAAAAAAATCTTATCATTCGAAAACTTCAGTGTAAATTAAGCTATTTAAAAACTATTTAAAACATGTTTCCTATTTAGCAAATTTTCTGATGTTGAATCACAGTGTTGTGTAGCTGGGCAGCTGGAAGGAAAAAAAAAAGTATTACCCACATCTATTTTTATTAAACCTCAAACTTTCTTCCATCAAGAGTGAAACTTGTGGCATTCCTATATGGCCTTGAGTAACCATGCTACACTGTGCACTCAGAACACTGTAGGGCTGTACCTGGGGCAGAAGGTAATTGCTTATACAGCTTTTAGAGAGGTGGTAAGGACAAAGAAAGTCTGCCTTTAAAGGACTCCACCAGACTGCAGGTTAGCGCTTTCAGAAAGGGATGACAAGAGTGAGGAACGCGGTCTTTTTCTTTAAAAATAAATATAAATGAAAAATACACTTTTAAAGAAATATACAAGTGAGAGTTTTGTTTCTTTTCTAAACTCAATTAGCTATGTAATCTGATTAGGCACTTTCAAAAGCTGTTTCGTCTAGGCATGTGCATCTTTACACTTGAAAATACTGAAGTCTTCCTTGGATGATTTAGGGTCCTTGTTTTCTGTCTCCTAAAGGCTAAAGTCCTGTTTGAAAACAGGATATAGATAAGATGTGGGAATTAGCTGCAACTTCTACTTATGACACTTAGAAGACAATGGGTTTTTCATTATTCTTTGCACGATCATTGTTTTTAAAATTAGGTTTTGTGACAGCTGGGGGGTGTTGGTTTCTTTCTTTGTCCAGACAAGACTTTGTGTGTGCATATGTGCGTATACGTCCCATAAAACGTATCTTCCAAGTCTGACATCCCTCTATTTAATAGTCAGTAATTTTTGTATAAAGGTAACTTCTACCAGAATATCCCCCAGCACTCTCTTAGTCTCTTAATTATTCTTCAGATGAATTTGAGGGTTGCATGAATATATGCTATGAATAGAAAAACAATTGCAATGGAAAGTTCTAAGGAAAAGAGGTGAAGGGTGTAATGGAGGTAATTTCCAAGGGAAAACTTCTGACTGTTTGGGGTGGGGTGTAAGTCTTTCCTGAAAACCAGGAATTGATCATCTGGGAGGTGTCCTATGAGTTCCTCAAATTCCCATTTCTGGGCTTACCATGATGTGGGATGCAATTTTCCTGCAAAATGGAGGCAAGTGTCATCCATCCCGTTAACCAGATGACACTGCAGCCATTTTAAAATAACTTTAAAAGCTTTGGCTGAAATCTGGATGCTGTCGATCTATGCAAAATACTTTGTGGAGTGCAGATTTGTTTCACAATTCAAAAAAGGCAAGCAAAGCCCAGTTTTCCATCAAAAATGTCTTTTTTAAAAAAAAAAATATTTTGCTGAACATAAGTAAATTATAGTACAAATTACTATAAAAACCCTACACACTTTATCAGGTATAAATAACAGCATTTATCTTCCACTGCATGCTTATCTATTGATTAATTTTATTGATTTTGAGCCTAATTAATTGGAAAGGTCTAATATGATAATATTCACTATGAAATTACCTGTTCTGGTAGAACCCTTAAAACAATGCATGCTGGAGTTTCTCGTCACTTTATAACCACTTCCTTGGTCTGAAGGACAGGGCTTTTCCTTCTGAAATAGCTCCCAAGGCAACAACTGAAATGTTTTGTATAATCAGACCAAACAGAAGTCAACATGGGGATGGAGGAATCTTTCTCATAGCTTGTTGCTGTTTGTAATCCTGCAGATCAATACCTTGTAGCTAAACATTCTGTTTTTTCAGGCCAGTAATGAGCAATTGCACTGTGTATTCTGTAAGGTGAAGTAGGAAACATAAGGAATCGGGGTTCAAGCAGCAGAGAAATCAAAGCCTTCAAAAGAGTTGGAGAGGAAATATAAATAAATATCTACCTGAGGTCTAATTTTCAGAACAGCAGCAGAAACACAAAAGGGCTAGTATTAAAAACCTCTCCGTATCTATAGGACATGTGTTTACTGATCTGTAAAACCTACCCTCCTTTCCCAAGGTGGTATCAACTGTGCCTCTGCTGTTTGTGCCTGTGTTTCTTTGCTATAAAACCTTGCAGTGAAGGACCCTGCAGTCCCTGCCGGCTGCCCGCTGCTTCACTTCTGAACTCTGCCATTGGACAGCTTTTCCTCGTGTTCTTTGGTGTCATTTCCATCAACAGAAGCCTTTTAGCACTTAAACCTATCTACTATAGGAATGGAAAGATTTTGTTTCTTGTCACAGTTCATAATGTCTGTCCTTCAGCACCTTTTTTTAATATTAAACAATTCCAGCTCACTCAGTCTTTCCTCATATGCTGCATTTTCTAGGCTTTGATTATTTCTCTGCTTTCCCCTGTTCTTTCTAATTGGCCCAGGTAATACTTATAGTGTGGGCGCCACAGTGGAGCTACTCTTTCCCCTGTGGCACCTGCATGATCAACAGAGCAAAGGGACTATTTTATGCAATTCATGCTTGCAATCTGCTATAACTCCCCTGTTCTTTTCTATAGATCAGCTGCTTGTACAATCCTATATTGTTAATTCTTTTTTGCTGAAGAAGAATACTCAGTCTGTTCACCTATTGACTTCTATCTGTGGTTTTACTTTTTTGTTTGCTGGTTTAGAGTTCAAATTAAATTTGGCCATCCAACTTCCAATGCAGTGAGTAGTACCTGAGCCAGCGCGGACTTCTGCAGAACTCTGCTTTAATATACTCTCTTCCCTGACAGTGAGCAACTAACAGCTTCTCTCTGGATACGATTTTCCAACCACCTTCAAAATCCTTACTAAATTCAGGGTATGACATCTACTGCTGCTCTTCTGTCTGCAGCATCTGTTATCTAGAATGATGTCAAATCAATCCAGTTCCCTTCCGTTACAGGGTAATGTCCATTGTGGATGTATCAATTACCATGTTAACCCTTAAGTATTTCAAAGGGTCCAAGTATTTTGCTGGATATTGAAGTTAAGCTGGTACGTTTTCTTTCAGCATCCTGTCTCTGTTAAAACATCTGTTGACGTAACTGAGTACAGTTGCCATTGCATTCATATTAGAGATTACGTAAGAAATTTTACAGTGAATGATATGAATCTTTAGACACAGCGATAGATGTTTTTGACAGCAACATTCACTTACTGTAAATCCTTACTGTAAGGACAAAGCCTTACAGCCTTCTTCCCCTTTATCCTTACAGCCGCTTCCTATGTATAACTTTATGCGAGAGCCTGACCTTACTGGCACAAAGAGGAGAGTTAAACCTTCCTCTGAAGCAGCAGGTCCTAGCTACGGCTAGGAGGTGTGAAGAAAAGCCTAAGCAATAGTTTAATGTGAGTCAGTAAAAGCCATTTACAGCGTGGTAGGTTTTACTAATGCCTACTGCAAATTTTTAATTACACAAATAAATCATCTGATCTAAGACCGTTTCTTTAGAGCTGTCTTAGTCCAGTATGCTAAAACACAAATTAAAAGGCTATCCATTTTCTGAATGAATTGCTGTCAGTTTCTAAAATAAAGGGCAAAATAATGGCAAGAACTGAAGGCAGAGTATAAATATTGTCTCCCATGTTAAAGTAAAAATACTTTATTAGATTCAAAATATTGAATTCCACAAACTAACAGCTGCAGCTTATGTTATATACAGATAGGCTGGCTGTGTATGCTTCTCTAAAAGATTTCCATGTGTTTATATAAAGTGAGGTGATAGAAGTGCCTAGAAATACATAACAGCTATAAGAGGAGTGGAATCTAATAACAGTATCTAAATGACCCTACACTTGGCAAATAGATTTTGTGTTATAGATTAAATTTGCTAGAAAGCTTATATAACTCATGTAACTTGGCTTTCTAATTGAAATGATTCTAAAAATTACACTGATGTGTGAGAAGAACTGGATTCTGTTCAGCTAATGAGAATATAGTATCAAATAACCTGCTTCACACTAAGTTTAAAAACATCAAACCTAAGTAATGTTAAATTCAGTAAAGGTGCTGCTAGTTATATACACGTGTCTGTTAAAAGCTGCCTCAGTAAAATGGCTTGGATCATTTAAGAAAAATAAAATGGATGTAGTCAAAAAAAACCCATAGATATGACAGGCTGTGGGTGAATAGCTAGAGCTAATTCCCGTTCTTGGATATGTTTGTGATTTCCTATCACGCACATTATGGAGCAGAATTTGGGCCGAATTGTAAGTATCTAACTAGAAAGTTGGATATAGAGAGGTATGAAAATAACAAAAGAACAGCTGGCAAACATTCTGTAAAACAAATTGAGAATGAAGTTGAAGACAGTCCACTTGAACATAAAAACCTGAGTTCTAGCATTCATTTCTTGAGTCTGTTTTTTTTAAAGGAAATTTGAGCACGGGAAAAATATCATACCCTTACACACTTTCAGGAGGAGGGTGACATCATTTTTGTGATTCAGCTATATTAGCATATCTGATACAAATATCAAGCTTCCAGGATTTAAAGGGAACTGTGACAACGCGCCTACAGCAGAGGAAGAAGTTGAGAAGAAATTGGAAATGGAAAACAAGTCTCACATGTAAACGGCTTGCACAGACTACTTATTATAATAGCAGGCATTCATTGCTTAACAGCAATAAAATACAGCAGTATTGTTACAAATTGTTATAGATCTTGAGGGTAGGATGAAAAGGAAGATCAGCCAGCTGACAGTGGTATATAAAATAGTTCGAAAAATGATTGTAGAAAGAGGTCAATTATCCTGACAATACTAAAAAGGGAAGAAGACCGCAGGAGTGAAAAGGATTAGTGCAAAGATGTCCTATTTTTATCAACCAATGAGGCTACATAAATCACTTGTTTTTGGTCACTTTCATGGAGAAGTTCGCGGTTGGTGGTTTCAGAGGAACTGGAAGATTGTTACTCTTGATTAGCTTCCTTGTGTTCAAAAACCTTCTGAAAATCAAAGTAGATCTATGTTTGACTGTTCGTTCTGTGCTTTTAATCAAGAAGGCAGAATAACCCCAAGGAAATATGTAGATTGACTATTACTGATTCAGTGCAAAGCAAGGTTTCTGCAGAGCAGTAGCATCTCTTTCATTAGACCAATGTATTCAGTATACAGGGATGTTCTTTCGAGTAATTTACACAGTGAGGTTATTCTGTTGGTCTGCTGCACTTGCATCCAGTGGACTTGGACATACCACAGTGAATATGTCCTAAAGTCTAGCAACAACTTTGTAAGTGAAATGAAATTCTGCTTGTCTGACTTGTTACGTTTTCCTACTGTATTTTCCTGCTTTGGCACACCGACTGCTAGAGATACAGCCTCACAGGTAACTTGTGCTGGTGTCCACATAGCTTACTCAAGGGATGGAGCATGTCCCAAGAAAGTCTAGACAACATCTGACCAATGTATCAGACTCCTGCCTTCTACTGACAGTCATTGACTACTCAGGAAAAAAAATGTGCTATTGTGTTCCTGTATAGAACAGGTCCTGCATTTGTAATTTGTCTGCTAGGACACTAGTGCCTGATACGTGTTAAAACCATTCCTTGTCCCAGTAGCGTTTAATCCTTCTCCATCTTCAAAGTCAATTCCTTGGCATTCTGCTATTTTGCTGCTTAACCAGGAGATGTGTTTGTGCTTCATGAAGGATGTGTGGCATTCATTCAACTCCTTGCTGTTGGTAAGGAAAAGGGATGGATGTTGCATGTATCCTTTGGTTGGTCTAGGGGAAAAAGAACACACCTGTGCTTAGAAACACTCCAAATTGAAAGCCTGAACTTGGATTCCTCTTGCCACATGAAGGCATATAACAGAACTTCTGAGCTTTCTGTGCTTTCCCACAAGAGCCTGGCTTCTGCAGCCTCTTGGGAGAAACTCAATAGTATTCATAAAGCCTCTCTGTTGCAAACTTTTTTTTTTATGATCTTCTCAAAGCTATTAAGTTATGCATTTTTCTAAAATTATTATTTGAAGCTGAGATGGTTCTAGTTTTGCTTTTTAATATGCAACAGTTTAGTTGGACAATTTCATGGAGGAAAGGTGCATAACCATTAAAATAGCTGGAACAAAGAGAAAGCGAGAAATTAATATGCAATAGGGATGTATTTGTGGTGGTGTTTTGTTTGGCTTTTTTAAAATACTGTATGATAATATCTTTGTTATGGGACACAGACTCTTGAAACTTTTCCCATAATGTGAAGGTGTAATTGAAGTGGTTAAGGGATTTGCCTGAGTGAGAAGGAAATTAAAATTACTAAAAGTTAAGAACAAGAGAAATAGTGTATGAATCTTCTTTATTGCCATTT
This sequence comes from Ibidorhyncha struthersii, assembly GCA_013398815.1. Taxonomy (NCBI): domain Eukaryota; kingdom Metazoa; phylum Chordata; class Aves; order Charadriiformes; family Charadriidae; genus Ibidorhyncha; species Ibidorhyncha struthersii. Next base: position 921,245 of record VZSZ01010737.1, read on the forward strand.
GAATAACTTTAAACAAAATATGAATATTCAAAACTTACAGCACCTACTTGATATGTCCTTTTGGCCTGACTGAATCCAGAACAGGCCTACTGGATTAGGTTAATGGTCCCTCTGAACCTCTTGTCTTTGACAACAGCCAGCCAGAAACACATGCTGAGGCAAGGAAAATAAAAATAGGGTAAATGATCCTTGGTGTAGACTACTAGTTTTTGGCAATCTATAGTCTAAATACATTCTAATGCATTTAGGGTTATTTTCCTCGCATGTGCAATTTTACTTTGAATATCACTTTATTGCTTGTTTGATATCATGAAATCCTTCTGCAATTTTTCAGTCATTTTGATACCTGCTCAGTTATTTTGTACAATAACTTTTCTCACTCTTGAACAATTATTTTCCTGAGAGGATTTTGTGTAGGTTCTCTGGCAGTTCAGTTTCCTTTACAGCCCTTAATGCTTCTTTCCGTTTCAAGAGTACTGTGAGATGATGCCTTGATACGTCACTTGCTCAATACCATCTTCAGGTAACTCTTAGATTTGGGCAGTATGATATCCCTTTGTAAAAAGCATTCTCAGCTCTCGTCCATTACATTAGTGTGTTAACTAATTTTACTCTTTATTATTGTTTCAACCACTTGCTAAAGATTAGATTTCCTGTTTGGGATATTTCTGGGTCCTGCCTGGAACCTTCCTGAAAACTGTTCCTGGTTGTAGTGTGGATTTAGGTGACAGGTGAGAAACAACAAGGTGTTGATGCTGTACCATTGACATGAGTTAAGCATTAGATCTTGCCTCAGTAATTCAGCATAAAGGAATCGACACAAGCTTCTTTTACAAGATAGAATGTGATGGGGAAAACTAAGAGTCTCTGGGATTTTCAGCCTTCTTACCTTACTTTTGTTGCACCTCTCCTTTTGCTGGTGGGCTTTGCTACAGTGTTTGCATACTAGTGTTTGTTTAAGCTGAAATGCAGCACTTTAAAGAAGCACAGGAAGCCACTGGCTGTCTGAAAAGCAGTATACTGTGCAGATAACAGAGACAAGCAGTGCATCAGCAGGCCTTGATATTTAGAATAGGAACAAAACAGAAGGATGGAGACATGGAGTCTAGTGACGACTTTATTTGTATAGGAATGGTTATTTCTATAAGTCACTTGAATATGGATTTTCATGCTTTTGGACAGCACGTGTGTCTCATAGCTTCTTGCTTATAGAATTTAAAGCATCAGTCGCACGTGTTCTTTTTTGTATACCTCAGGAACATAATTTATCTTGTCCTTGGACTTTTCCTATCATTTTCACATTCAAAGTTGCTCATGCTCACCCTTTAAGTAACCCTTCCCCTGGTTCACTAAGAAATATGTCTGCTTTATTTCTTTCTTGACACAAGTTTTCAAATGTTGAAGTCTTGCAGACAAACTCAGATGTCACTTGAAAGCACTGTAAAAAGGATCACCAAAAGGTTCACTGCATTTCGCCACTCTTAAATGTCCAGTAGCAGAATAATAATGCTCCTGTGAGCACCTGGAATTTCAGTTGTTGCTCTCAGGGACTAAGCAAATTTTCAGCAGGTAGAGCTCCATTTATATTTGTTACCTCTATGAAAACTGAAATTAGAAAGTCATCATCTTTATAAATGTATAATTTCTTTAATTTTTCTGTCAGTGTATATACCTGCTTTGTATTAACCAATGTCAATTTTCCATGGTTTCTACACACAGCTTAACCAGTTAAGATAATTGGCAAGTAATAAAAGTCTCACTTGTGTTAGTGTTTTCTTGTAACTATCTTATCTCATTTGGCAGTGCAAAAAAAAAAAAACACCCACTAACAACCAAACCCAAAAGAGTTAATGACTGATCATCTTAATATGACTTGTGAAGACGGAAACTTTGCAGCATCTGGTTTTAATCCAAGAGTTTGCAGTGGGAAAAAATTGCTTCAAGCTATGGCTTTTGGCAGGGCAGGTTGCCTCTCTAATATGGATGTACCTCAAACTAATTAAACTCAGGAGGAAAATAGTTGCACTTGCAAATTCAGATTAGGTGATGGCTCTTTCCTGTCAGGCTGGCATGGGAGTGCTGCAGGACTGGTTGCAGACAGTGACTCCTGACATGCATGGTCAGCTTAGTTACCTGTAAAGTCTGTTTTGCTGCAGCCTCTATGGATCTTGATAGTATTGCACCAGGTCCTTCAGCAAGATACCTAACCTCATACTTACTGTTTTATCTGTACAGCTATGCAAATACTAGAAAACAGTGTTTGCAGCAGCTCATGTTAACTGGTACTAGTGATGCTGCTCACTTCAGAAGTTTTGAGTAATCCAAAGCAGGAGCAGAGACAATGTCATGGTTTGTATACAGCACGCTTAGCCAAATAAACACAGGTATAGCTAACAGATGGGGTTTGTTTACAAACTAGTGGAGAAGCTGTAGATATGAAGCATAAAAACAATGAGCCTCTCTCTTTAGAAGGAATTAAAATAATGGAAGAATTCATTGAAAGACAATGTGATCAGCTTTGATAGTTAATAATAAAAGGTAGCATGATAACTCCAATATATAAGGTGCCAGCAGAAACCTGCCTTGTAAGGTTGATACGTGGGAAATAAATTATTTTCAATTAAAAAAAAGTTAAAGACGGCTTTATTTCAGTTGAGGTCTATAGTTGAGCATTCAACTCGAGAAGGTACACAGAACCCTTATCTTCCCCTTCCATCTTCAAACTCTAAAGGATTAAAGTAATCCCTCCTATGGTAGTGAGTGTAGAGAACATGAAGCCATTGGTATCTTCCTTACTCCCCCTTCTCAAGGTCCCAGTGCAAAGCATGCTCTTTGCAGAAATAAGGCACTTCAGTTCTCGCAGTTCCCCTCCTGCCTCTCTCCTGAACACTTAAGCTCCTATGAGCCATACTTGGTCCCATAATGAATTCAAAGGTAAAATCAAAGCTCAATCAGGCATAATGTTTCCTTTAATGTACTTGGAAACACCTACCTTCATGCAGTGTATTCAGCATCCCTATTCTTGCTTTATACTCTTGCAACTGAGAGAATGGAGAACTTTACTCTTTTTTTGTTTTTTAATTGTTTTACGTAAACTGTAATAAGTCAAGCAGATGTTCAGTGAAAATTCCTGCCTGGGATGCTGGGAAAACCAAAGTGCTCTTTCGTGTGCAGATTGTTAAATAAGTAAGTACCTAAATAACAAAGTACCTTCTTTCTCTTTTTTGTTTCTTTTTTTTTTAAATCAGTCATGGTTTAAAAACTTACTTGTTAAGAACAGTATTTCAGAAAAAAAACTATAGCTAAGCAGCAGCAATATTTTCAGTTGCATAATCCGTTTTGGTTTTGGCCATATTACTGCCATTTGGCTATCAAACAATCTATGTTTAAAAATTTGTTCCAGCTCAGTCTGTGTTTACATACGTACAATTCTCAGTCAGCAGTAGGTTGTATCTTATGCAAGTTCAAAGTGAGTTTAGATGCTAGGAGGAAAATACAGCCCGTAAATAGAAGAATTAACATCTGTCACCTAGGTCACTACTTTTTTTTTTTTTTTTTTCAAAAAAGAACAAATTTATAAAAGTATTTTGGAGCATTGTTGTCTTCAGTCATAAATCAGTGCTTAGTTGTACTGCCTAATGTATATTTTATGTAATAATTATTTGGGCTAAATACTGTTTGTCTTATTGCTGTCAATGTAGGATGCTGCTTTGGACCATCTAGAATCTATAAACACATTCTTCTTTTTAATTAGTTGAGTGCAGCTGAAGGTACAACTTGATCCAGTGGGATTTTTGCTGAGCTCCAAAGACTTTAACTTGCAACTTGTGAACTAAATCATCAGGACATGCATGAACTACTTACATAGATTTTTAAAGATCCATTTTATTATTTTTCTTAAGCTAAAACTCTAATTTCTAATATTTAATAGAACCAATTAATTAGGAAATGTATTGAGAGATAAACAGTGGTGCCAAGGATGTGCGATGTTATTCAAATGTAAGTTTCTTGTGTACACACAGATGGAAGATACTTGCATACTGTTCATATATATATAACATTATCCCCCTGCTCTTCTGAATGAAGTCCCCAGCTCTTTGTAGACATCACCTACAAGTTCAAAGCAGCAGCTATTGTTTTGAAAGTAACACTCGGCATATGAAAACTATATGTTAGGTCTGCTCTTGCGTGCTACAAGCTCTCAGGGCAGCACCCACAGGAAATAGTATGAGGCTGAGAGAGTGGACAAGCTACCCTAGGGTATCTGGGCAGAAACTCTACTGTGGTAAAATATTAACCTTCTTTATGGTGGCTGTATTTGGCATTGTTTAGTTTTCTCTGCTTCTGATGACAAGTGAGAGATTCAACTTCAGTCTGAATCGCATTCCTATATACAATATCCTGTGTTATCTGGATTGAAGGTTAATTTTATATTAAAAAATCTCAACTTTTCTTGGAGCCCCCCCCCCCATTATAGCTGGAAGTATCATTTCATAAGTAAATTAACTGACATTCTATCTAGAATTCACAGATTCATTTTACCTATAGCATGGTATGCCAAGAAAACTTTAAATTAAACAGGAAAGTCTGAAGTGATGCAAAAGATCTTGTCCCCACTTGCACAAGTCAATCAGCAAGCCCCCAGTTGAACAGTGTTTTAGCTGTGCAAGTAAAAACCCCATGTGTTTCAACAGCAAAAGCAGAACTTGGTTTTATCTTCTTCACTGAAGACACAGAGTCCAGACCTACTGTGAGTGAAGACCAAAGCAAAAGTTCATTTTTGTTTTGTTTTTTAAATTGGAGTAATGCAAATTCAAAGCCCCAGAAGTATGGCCGTGTGTTTCCATGCAAAATGCTTTCACCATGCAATAATGGCAAATGTCTGAAAACTAATAAAAAAATCGCTTAAGAGAATAAAGTAAAAAAAGCATCTCACAACCGCAATTTGTATGTTGCCAAATTATCCCTGGACACATGATGCAAAAATGATATGTGAATCTGTTGGGGGGAGCTTAGAGACTCTGTGTTCATACCTAGTTAACTATGTGCCAGTTCCGTGGCAAACTTTGCCTTTGAATTTTTAACATATTAGCATTCATATGTGTGAAACCATAGCTCTCGATACTACCAAGGATAGAGAGCTCCAGTTGTTCTAAGCAAGGAGCTGTGTTTACAGCAGACAAAACCTATGGCTAATGCAAGAAGCAGGGCAGGGCTGAACACCTGGCATCTGAGGGTGGGAAATGGAGAGGCAGCTGGAGCAGTTTCAGAAATGTACTGTCACCTCCTTCCTGCATAATATCTTGCTCCATGGTTGGCTGATAAAGGGGTGGGAAAAATTGTTGTTAGCCAATGAACATAAACAGTTAAAAGCTTATATTGAGTCAATTTCTATTATAAGTCTTTTTCCTACAGAAGCATCTCCAGCATCACAGATCCACAAAGCTAGCCCAGGGCTGTGCTGCCCAGAGGCCCCTTGCCTTGAGTGAGGGAGCAGAATCTAACTTCCTTTTGCGCCACAGCTCCTGTCAGCTTGTCATGCTGTGCTGGGACAGGGCTTGGCCTGTGGTGAGATCAAATGAAGCAAAAGAATTTAAAAAAAAAAAAAAGAGAGAGAGAGAGAGGGTGAGCTATTGGTAAGAGAGACCCTCTTCCCAATCTGCAGCCCTGGGATGTCCCACAGTCCTCTTGTGCAAAGGGTTTAATAATACTTGGGGATGCTTTTTATAATTGACATGGTGAGTTCTTCAAGTCACGTGCCTGATTTCTAGCTGTTATATACTTCTGTAGTAAAGCAAACAACCACAATTACTAAGCACTTCAGCCAACAAAAATCTGATTTTAAAATAATAACACAAAAAAGCTGAATTTGGCAGAGCAGTTAGGCATGTGTATACATTCAAAAGATTTGATTTTGCAAGTGTGGTGTTTTTCTTCAAATGATAATACTTTTGGTATGTGAAGTTTGATTGCTTCACAAGGCTACAAGGGTCCACTCTCACTATCTAGGCCAACCTCTTTATGGCGTGACACAACCTCACAGAAATCGCTGCAACTCCTCTTGCCTGTGGTTGAGACTGCATATTTATTTTGGACTAATAGCCAGTGTGGAACCCTGGCCCTGCTGAAGTCTTTAGAAATAATGTTACAGCCTCGGCCTTCGTAAAGGCAGAGCTTTTTCAGAGAGGCTTAGGGAACTCATTAAAAGTTAGACATTGAAGGCTCCTGGCTCTTGGAAATTTTAATCTTCCAGTCTCACATGTGGGATATACATGATCACATCATTTATGTAATGGTTCCTATAATAATTTATCTGTAGGAAAAATTACCTTATTTTCCAATAGAAAAAAAAATCAAGCTGCATTTTGTATTTTTGTAAGCTCATGTTGGAGCCCTCAACTGTCAGATGCTTTCACCAAGTATAAGGGCTTGGAAGCACCTATCAAGTTGCCTTCCTATGCTTGGGTCATCCTCTGAGAAATCACGGTGACAAGGTATCATTGAGAAAAGTTGCAGCTGTCCTCGTGCTTTCCTAGGAAAATATCTGTCATTTCTGTTCTATATGATACAAAGCCCTAGATACAGCCCAACCAATCAAATGCTAAATCTGCAGTAGTAATTGCATAGTTTATAAAACAAGTGTGAATGAAGAACCATCAGGGTATAGGCAAAAAAGAAGTTAAGTCACTCAAGAAACTTGGTTGTCTCTAATAATTTAATGTTTTGGAATTCACTTAAAGTGAAGTAAATAGGCTACATCCTACTCATGTGTCCCCATTAGTGTTTTATGACAGATATAAGGACCTTGAATAGCCTCTCTCTGTACCCATGTGTACTGCATATCGCCTTGATCAACTATTGTAGTTCTATTAAAATATTTTAACTTCACTGCTGGGGAGCCTTGATCACATTGTGTCTTGCTACAGCTGTCAAATCACCCAGATCTTTTTTATGTTTCAAGGTTATCATTCCTTACAGCGAATATGAAAGGTGTTGAAGGATTGGTAGTTGCAACTGGTATAAATTGTTTCTGGAAGACTGAGAAATAGTGATGTTCTGTTAGGGAAAACTCTGCTCAACAAGTTGGAATTTTACTAACAAGCCTGGTTAATCGTGTTATGGTATCAGCAACATCTCACTCAAAGGCAGGCAATAAACTTACTAAAATAACATGGTTTGCAGTTACCGTATAAGTGCTATATTCACAATTGTTCTTCCCAGAGTAAGATAAACTCTAATGTTAAACCTTTTAATGATAAACTCTGTTTATAAACGTTTTTTAATACTTTTTCTCTTGCTTTTAGTGGCATCCAGAGGAAATAGCCGCTCCACTTTATAAGGCAATATTACTTCAAAGTACCAGATTACCGTACATAATCCACTAAAACCCCAATTGTTTCACAATAACAGCTAGCCTTTTTATAATATAGGGAAGACATCTTTATAGTTATTAAGGATATAACTCTTGTTGAGACTGGCAACTGCTTTATGTTTGTCAGAAGTAGAGCACTGGATCCTAGAAGAAATAAATATGGAGAAAATGCCTTTAAACTTAAAACTGAATCTTAAAAAAAAAAAAGTGAAAAAGTGACATCTTTTGTGCAACTGGAAATTATGCAAAAAGTGCCCACAAGACTGCAATGCAGTGAAGACTTCAAGGCTGTGTACGTGCATGTGTGCACACACAAATATGTATGTGCAGATACATTAACTTATGCATTAATTCATCTAAAGTCAGTGGAAGTTTTCAACACTAGGTAGTGTCCTCAAGAAACTGTCATATAAATTAAAAAAAAAAAAACTTGTAAAATTATTTAGTATTACTAAAGATTTTCATTCTTTAATTGTCACTGAACTATCTCCCATTCAGGAATATTTCTCATATTTGTTGAATTGTGCACAGTAAGAATGGATGGTTCTGACAATGCAGGTGTCCTAAAACTATAGTATATTCTAAAAAAAATAGCCAACACTTGACAGACGAAGAAATTACTATGAAAGCACTATTATCGGGGCACAATTCAGAATAAATTATTCATTTATCTGTAAAATATAACCCGCTTTATTCAGGAAAATGCGCACAGTGTAATTTTCCAGTGTAAAATAGGCTTTTTAGTGACCTGTTAGTATCTATGAATTTTAAATGGACACTTTATAATTGTGTTTTTCTGATAAAATTATAAGTATAGCTCAAAAGAGGCTATTTGCCTGAACGCAGGTTATTGGCTCTTCTAGTGTGAGGGATACATACCAGAAAATAAAAGCGACAGACTTTTCTGCTGTAGGGTAGTCATAATTCCTGTGGGTCTTATACAGTTCTAGTCTATCTAAAAACTAATAGGCTGGTATTTTCGTGGGCACAGAATTCATAAATTATATGTGATTTTTAACCATAGTGAGTTTGGCCCAAGGAGATCAAGACAAGCCCCATACTTATCTCAGTGTTAGCCCAATACAAAAGCTACAGAATATGTATCATCACAGCTATAAATTGCAAATTTTCCCCTAGGGGTATGTCTTTCTCTATTACTGGATCACAGCTGAAACTGGCTACTGTGTTTATGTAAAAAACATCCAAAAAATAATATTTAGGAACTAAATTCTTGATTTACCAGGGAAAGTCACTGAGAATAATGGAATATAGTGCATCAGTCACTATTCATGAATCAGGGGCAAGAAAAAGGGAGGATCGTTCAGCTTTTGCAATACTTTACTAGTCAAGGTGTTCTTTCAAATCACTTTCCAGTTATTTCTGCAAGTAGGATATTTAGGACCCTGATAGTGTCACAGGAGGACTGGTGTTTGACCACTGCTTGCATTTGTTGAGGCAACTCCTCTGCTCACTTGTGCAGCCATTGATATGCTCTTTCTTCTATTAAAAAATAAAAAAAAAACACAACCAAAACAACAACAAAAAAAAACCAACAAACCGTGAATAATTTTAATCTTAAGTGTAGAATGGCAAAAGTCAAGAAAATCGAGCTGCTTCACGGGTTGCAGGACTAAAGAGATCTGGTGTCCCTCATGGATTATCTGATGTGTAACAAGCAGAGAGCTCAGTTTGCCACATAGCCTTCACTGGGCGCTGATAGGGTCTGTCTCTGCCACCCATCTCCTTATTTTTACTGAATCTGTAGAAACTCAATGTCTTTTGGCTCTCTTTTGAAATTGTCCAGTGGGTACAAAGTTACTGGGGTAGACTGACATGCTTATACACACAGCTTGATTGCATAAATCCCATCCCCCTAGGAAACCAAACTAAAAAAATGCATTCCTAACAACTTGTATGGAGCAAGCCCCAGGCCCACTGAAGTCTGGTGAGAGTCTTACCGTTTGGTTTCAGTGGGACCCAGATTTGGATGAAGAACTTTATACTTAGTTGGAGTGGTTCTGTGCTTTGGTATGGATAGATGTGTAAGACATTGAATACCGTGCTAGCTCAAAGCTTAATTCATTTCTTATGTGAAATCAGTGCTTCGCCTTTTCTTAGGTCCATAAAGACAGTATTAGAGATGGGCAGTCAGACCCTCAGTTGTTCACTGCTGCCTCACAGCACCAACCACAATGTATAGCAGAAGTAGTTGCCTCTAGGAGTAAGTGACCTGTGTTTAAATGTACCATATTCAGGACAAGTTTTTCAACTGTGCGGTGCTGAATATCAAACTGTGTTCCTGCATACTGACATACATTGTGGCTTAGAAATTAAAAATAGTGGAAGCAGCAGCAGGATTGATTTAGGTGCCTTGAACAAAAGAAAACACAGTGCAGTTTGAGACATTTGGTTGTCCAGAATGGGGGTCAGAGAGGAGATGCAATGGAGGACCTCAGGCAGACCTGCAGCTTTCTGGAACACCAATCTGGTGGCTGGGCAGGCTACTCTGGGTACCTAGCTGGCACTAGATTCTTGTTGGCAGGCAAATAAACCAGTAACCACTAATGATTCATACTGTTGCATACAAAAGTCTGAAGATTATATTTGCAGCTCTCTTCACTCTCTTTGCTCATAGCCAATTCAAGAGTAAAGGAAAGAACTTGCAGCATAAAAGAGAACTACAAAGGCAACGTTGTGATATATTATTTTCATTTTCCCAGGACTTATAGCCCTCCTTTATTCATACAAAAGGTTGGAACAAATAAAATTTACTATCTTTTGTTGTATTTGGAAAGGAAAAGAGCCTTCTCTCTTGAAACAGAATTGGAGCGAGACTCAAAAGCTCTCTTCTCTATCTGAAATTTGAATGTTGAGGCAGCCTGAATTTGAGTTTTAATCAAGGGCTATTGATAGCTCACCCAGCTTTGCAGGCCCTTTCGCTGTCTGAAACTCTAACTTCAATCTGTTTCTCTGCCATAGAAATATAAACTGGGGGGGGAAGGGACGGAGAGGGGTGGGGTATCCTGGGTCCTGGTCCTGCGTTCACTGCAGTAAAAGTGCCTTCTCCAAAGACTTTATTGTGGCGAGCTTGCAGGGTCACTGCATGGCAGTGATGACTACCCATTACACTCACTGGTTTTATATAGGGACTTGTGGAAGAAGTCCTATAGTTGATTTTAATGAAAGTAGAGCCAGTCTCTCCTGGATGTAGCTATTGACTGTCAGCAGACAACATCAGGAGAAAGTTTGGCAATGCTTTACCCCAGTTATGAGTGCAAACACTCCCTTGTTATGCTTGGCCTGTTTGTCCCAAATGGAGAGTAAGAGTGAATGAATGACACATAGCTGAAGCGTTAAGACACATTGGACGCATACCATGGCAAAGAGGAAGCAAACCCTCAGAGCCTGAAAAACTCTTCCAGTTCTGATGAGCTCTAGGGTAGTGAGAACAGCATCTCTTAGTGACTGTGTTCCTCATCTGGTGGCCAGAGGCCATGGTGAGGTGGTTGGGCTCGGCATAGGATTTGGTGTGGTGCATGTCCCCTCTGTACTCTCATTCTGCTGTGTGAAGGAAGGCAGGGAGGATTCTGGCTTTGTTCTCCTTTCTTCCCTAAAGAGACTGTAAAAGTGTGTGTAAGTGGGCTTAAAAGGTGTGTGGAAGGGGGCTCTCTCCTGCAACATTGCTTGTAACAAAAAAAAAAAAAAAAAAAAAAAAAAAATAACAAAACCAAAACGACCCAACCCTTTGACATCCCCATGGGTACTTGTGTAACAATATAGCACATAGTACTTGTTGGCAAGTCTGTGTCTTCACCACATCTGCTGAGTCTCAGCCACCTTGTAATTCTCCTCCAGATCAGACCTCGTGTATGCATGGGGTGCTGGGTGCTCTCAGTGGTTTCCCAGACCCTGCCAGTTCCATTGTGGGTATTTATCACAGTGCTGCTGCAGACAATATGCACCATGTTAGTTTTGGCTTCATCTGTGTCTTGGGTACAAAAATACAGTTGTCATCTCATGTCTAGGAGCTTTGCTTGTGTTTCCATCACGGCCTTTTGTATTACAGCGCTTTTGCCAGAGCCCTTTGCTTTCACTCAGCCTTGAGTCAAGCTTTGGTCAGCCTTTTGCCTTTCTGCTCTAGCAATTTCCTGAAAGCATCCACACTGTGGGATATCTTATTGTGGTGAGGCTGAGCATGTGTCTTGGGCAAGAGCAGTCAGGTCTAAGAACTGTGTATGGATACAGGAAGAAACCCAGAGAGATATGTGTCCTAGAGCAGATGTATAAACTTGATATGTTGATGTCTGTAGGGCTACTGATAACTAAAGAGAAAGTGCATCTGGCCAAGGCAACCTCAACACACTGGAGACACAGAAATATCAAGGCAGCTTAGTACAGAGCGAGTTACTTAGTAAAGGGTTTCTGGCAGCAGAGTAGCTAGGGCCACATGAACTCCAAAGGGAAAAGGCTCCCTGCAAAATGGATTAATGTCCACTCAAAGGAGGGATGTTTAGTGTAGCCTGAGGTACTAAATCACTTTGAAAACCAGTCTGATGTATGTATCAGCTGCCTTAATGCAAGCTAACCACAGTTAAAGTGGTTCAACAACCCAATGTAGACGTGGCCTAAAGCAGTGCAATAAAATTCCCTTCTTTTCCAGGCCATTTGTGGTTGTGTTGGCAGGTAATATAACCCTGGAGGTGGAAAAATTACTGTATTACCAACAGAAATTGGGAGGGGAAGTCAGTTAACAATATTGCTAGCACTTTTATTGCAGAATCAGCAATTACAATTCAATTATCTGGTTCCAGAAAAATCAAAGTGTGGATACATGGCCTCAATCCCAGGAATATGCCATCCCTGAGAGCAAAGAAGTTCTTGCTATTGGCATGTGAGACACTTTTGTATAATCATTTTTCAAAGGGTTTTTCAGAGCTATGGAGTGAAGCCTTTGTCCCTTGTTTCTCACTATATACCTTATTTTTCAACATATTTCAGCACTAGCTATCTACATTTGGGAGAAACAACTTTGTGTATTTCAGCACTATATATTTATAGGTTCATAAGACTTCTAAGTAGAACTTTAATAACTTATTTAATTTTATCTTATCATTTTATGACACCTTCTGCAGGATTGTATTTTTAATTGCTTGTGCAGTTCCCTGATGAGTTCAATGTCAGGGTTGCTTGTCATTGCAATAAATTAACTAAATGATTGCTGTTAATGATCATATAATGCTAGGGAAAAAGGCATTTCTTAGCCGGGACATAACAGACTGGGGATACAGACAGTTCTGGTGTGGTAGCTGAGGACTCCCTGTTTTGCCAAGATGGAGCCAACACGTTCTCCTCTGCTCCATCTTCAAACAGTAAGAGGGATCATTAAGTTTTGGTAACCTTACCAGGTGTACAGAACACTTGCTCTCCTCACCAAGAACCTCCAGATATTTGTGAATATCATAAAAAATAAAGAATTCGGCCTAGGAAAAATAATACATGTCCTACAAACTTGTGATTTATCATTGTGAGGCAAACAGTGCCTTTTGTCTCTGATTTTCACACATTAAAGTTAAAATGAAGATACCCTAGTTTATACCTTCACATCAGCGTAACAACCTTGTCCTGGCTGCAAAATCTTCTATGTTATCAGCTAACTGTATTTCTAGCAGACTCCAACATTTATTTATAATTTTTCATTTCACCTAGTTCAGTTACCTTTGAAAGCATACACATCAGCAAGACAAGAAGAGTACCTGCTCTGAAGTGGTGCCTGAAGCACTGATCTAGTGCAGTGCATTGAGCTATCCATGCCAAAAAGGTCTGACATCTAACGCACCCTCTGTGGTGCCAGAGAACAGTCCCATAGTTACAGATATGCAAAATGTTGGCATTGGGCTTGTAACATCTAAATCCCACTAGCTTTCTTTAGAGACTTCAAAGCCTCTGCCAGCAGAATGGTCCACTGACCTTTCAACAAAGTAAGGGCAATTTGGTTAATACCACTGGTCATTTAAACTAAATTTAACTTTGTTTTCTTAAAAGTGAGATTTGAAGTGGATCAAGAAATAGGAGGAAGCGAGCAGAGGAGAACCACAGTCACATAAACTAAGTGGTGTGTATGAACTGCCTGTCATTCCTACAAAGTTAAAGTGTATGCTGGAGTGAGAAATGAGGGCACATTTTGTTTCAGCTGTGTAGTGGGAAATTATGAGCCTTTCTGTATTTCTGACCAAGACCAACTGTTGCTTCAGTCAGGAAATATTGCACTGTGTAAATCTAAGGAAAACATACCACTGTGTTTTCCATTTAATTTTACACAAAAATTAAATCTAAAACTTTGCTAGCTTCTGCAAGAAATAGCTCTAAAATAAAATTAAAAAAAAAATACTGAGCTGATGGCTGCCTACCAGTTACACCATTTCCATTGATCCATCCCATTGATCCATCACTAGGAGGACACCTTCTGAGATCACATAAGCTCATCTGTTATTAACATTTCTAACCTGAGGTGTTTCATATTAAGTGGTTTCCATAATAACAAAACAGTGATTGAAGTGATCTCTTATGAGTCTGGGGAAAAAAAAACACTGATAATTACAGTATTTGAAGTTAATTACTTGGGGCTTGCTTCCTTTCAAATGGTATACATTTTGTACTCTCTAAGTCTCTGCATAAATGGTGTGGCTTGTGAACTTAACAAAACTGAATGCCTTCCTTCTGATTTATATTTTCAATTTGCTCTCAGACTAGTAAAAAAAAAAAGTCTGCTAGGCTAGAAGAGAGCCAGAAGAGAATGACTGAAACAAATCAACAAGCAACCAAAAGCAAGAGAACAAAAATCCTGGCAAGTTCACAGAGCTGATGGAGAGAAAGGATGAGCCTTAATTCCTTTTATGCTGTCCTTTAGACTCTGTACTGAGCCTGATATGGTAATATGTCCTGATGTACTAAATACAGTAGTATCTATAATATGGGAAAAATCTTCTTCTGCCTGTGGCCTGTATTAGTTAAAGGGAGAGGTTTGTTCAAGCTGCCTTATGATCTTTCTATTGGCCCTTTGGGACAGTAGTGAACTTACTTGGTTTTGGACACTATTTCAAACAAGGGGAGCTCCCAGTATGAATCCTTAGATAGGAGCAGTCTGGTAGAATTTGGAGGCAGACACTGAAGCTCCTGCTTCAGTGTAATATTAATTACAGGTGTGGGCGAAATAAAGTTGAATGGAAAATATAAGCCAAACCATGGGTATGTTTCATTTTATACCATGTAAGTTGTACGCAGCTTGTATTACAGAATTAAGCAGGTATGTGTAGGTTCACTCATGACTGTGGCCTTATCTCTACTCTAAAGCTTAGCTGTGGTACAGTTTTATTGTACGTTTACCTGTATGTTACAATAAACTGGATGAGCAAGCTGATCAGGCAGTATTAATAGATTCTTCTGGAGTCCATCGTCAGCGTGGCATTGAGTTTGACCCCTCAGGGCTCTGTTTTTAAATTCCCTTCTGTACTTTCACATTCAGACCATCTAGTCTAAGTGATTCATTGATTTAGTAATTCTGCAGGTTGCTTTTGAATCATGTTTGTAAGGAATAAGACTGTCCAGCAGGAAGAAGCATACAGCAAAACTGCAGTCAGAGGCAGCTTCCCATGTGAGAGAGTCAACCTTCAGATCAGCTGCATTCCCCTGGCAGACTGCAGCTTTCTGTTCACCTTACATGTTCTCTGTGATAAAGGACATTGTCTTCAGGAGAGAGACATCCCCAGCTTTCTAACAAGTCAGAGTAATTTAGGTACCCTTGCATGTGAAATGCAAACAGCCACAGGTGTCAGCCAGCTATGTCAAAAGAGAAAGCAGCGTACTTCTGTGATTTGGGTGCTGAGCCTGGGCCTCAAGCACTTCCCTGGTATGCAGGGGAAAGTTGAACTGGCTGGGCTTCGAAATCCTGGACCTACCATGATTACTAAAGAGCTTCACCCCAGGAGACTGCCCATTGTTCCTAGCTAGATGATATATGAATAACATCAGGATTTTACTGCCTGCTGTATTCACAGGACCTTAAGGTAGTGCGCAGTTTTAAAGAAAGGTTATGACTTGCAGCCAATGAAATGATGTGATCCTATTCTTACTTTTATGTAGGTGATCAAATTTTAAAATAGGTACATTCAGGCAATTGACTACAGCAACTAAGTGTTTTCTTGCTTGACAAATGTGTGTGGCTTTGAAATGAGATCTCTGAATTTCAGTGACAAATGGTGCTTGCTGTTTGGTTTTAATTGTTGCTTCTGACCAGCCAACTAATGGAAGAACTAAGCTTTTTTCCACTCAGCTAAGGATGTTCTGGTTGAAGTTCAGGTGAAGACTTGTTTTCCTTGATTTACTGGGAGCTGTACATGAGCAGTTACTCTTGCGTGTCCCATTTGCTCATGAACTGCAAGAGGGCAGAATAAGCAATTTTCAAAGAGCTGTTGAGTTGAAACAGGAAGCAGACAAGATGGGAGCTTGTTTCCCTGCAGACTGAGTATTTGCATATGGAAGTGAAACAGACCAGAAGCATTGAAACCATATTATCAGAATCTGACTCTGTTTCATAGCTGCAGGGCTGGATATAGCTGTGGGTAATCTGACTATAGCTACATTTACATAGGCATACATTCACAGTTCATACACTGAAATCAATAGACTTAAATATAATTTAAATTCAAATCACTGCCAACCAGATCAGATTCAAGCCCTATGGTTTCTACATACTTCTAGAGAGTCTGGCTGAGCCCACTTCTGCATGGACTTTCACCTCGTATAACCCCATTACTTTCACTAGGACCACACAAATGTAATTCAGCGAAAAGCTGGCACCACGTTTCCTGAAATTCAGTCTGTGAACTCGAGTTTCTGGGTGGATAGACACATATTCTAATTCCTTTTCTAAAAATTGCACGTAATTCATCAGGAAAACAGAAGACCTCTTTTTTTCCTCACTGGTATTTATGATTCTCTGACCCTTTTACACAGGAATATGAGTTTGCTTTGGTGTCACTGCTTAAAAACTTTCCTTCCCCACACTGGTTTTTGCGTCTTCTGAAAAACAGCTAGATGTATTAGCACAACTGAAGAAGGCATTCTTTTTATTTTATTTTTAAACTAAAATTACAATCTTGTTGATTCTTCAGTGTTTGATGCTCACTTAGGAGATGAAAACTAGATCACCTCAGTTCTAATGATGATCAAATATATTTGCCGTTCTGTGGCCCTACAGCTAACAAAACAGTTTAGTTAAATATTTATTTATTTATCAGCCTTTTGTCATTAGAGTAACACATTTATGGTGATTCCACAAAAAAGGTGTTACTTCATAAGGCAGAAATACTATTCCGTAGCCCTGCACAACAAAAAAAGAACAAACATATATTTCAACCAGCACTATATATTTGGAAGCCATTATTACAATGTCACAAACAAACATCACTTAGCAACTGATTACTTGCATATTACCCTTTCCATGGGTTAAATGAGGGTATACCTAGAATAATCTATTTTTTCTCTAATTGTCCTAGTTGAATGCAAGGTCCTAACAGAAAGTACTTCAGACCCTTGCAGTGTGGGAAGCCAAATAATTTTACCCTTGTCTAGCTACATGGATTTTTCACAACTGCTCTCCCTTTGTTGTTGTTGCAGATGCAAAGTTGCACCTGCCTACTTCCCTGCAAAGAGGGTTTTTTCCTCTCTAACTCACCAGCATGACAGCAGAGCCCTTTGCACTAACTGTTGCCCCTTCTTAGTGGGCACAGGAAGGGAGTGCTCAGCTGAAGGATCTCCCTCCGCCCCTGAGGAAGGCAGCTGCTGCTGCTGGCTCCCCAGTCTGGCAGTCAGCACATAGACCCAGGAACTATCCCTGTGTGGTAAGATGCCCAGGCTGCTTTGGGTGGCAAAAAGAAGCAACACACAAGAAAATCAGCCATCAGCAAGTGTAGTTAATCCAGTGGAGATATAAATATGTAAAAAGGGCTTATGTCCCACAAAATCAGACTCTGAATTTGCTGAAAGCATGGATAGCCACATCCACTGATAAGAAGTATATGACTGAAAAGAATAGACAACCAAATACGGCAGTCTACGTCATGGACAAAATAAGGCAGAACAGGGCTTCAAAGGATCTGGTTGCATTTTCCTGCAGCACATGGGTGCAGACAGTTTCACTAAGGAAAAATTCTGTTCACACCTTGCTCATGCATGGTACCATCTGCTGGGACCTTCCAGCTTGTTAATGATGGGGAGCCCTTGCATTGCTTGAAGACACCAGAACTTTCACCAGTCCCTTGTGCAGGACTGACTTCCTCTCAGCTTACACATTAAGCCTATTTGCCTAAGGTGACTAGATTTCACATTTGAGAAACACAACCACACAATTTTTGGTGACTGCTCTCTGCAGCTTTCCAGGGGTTTGGGCACTGTTGGAAATCCAAGCACAGCAAGGTTGCTCTGAGTGGCTCATCATACCGAGAAGTGATGTATCACAGGATGCTTGGGATTACATGTTTTGGCTACTTGAGAATAGGTGCATATTTTTCAGTTGTGTGTTTCATTCTTGAAACATTTCTATTGTATTTGTAGCCACACAAAATCAAAAGTTTGGAGACAGTAAGAAATGCTGCAGTTTTGTTGTTTCAAATCTTTAAGCTGCGCACAGTCTGTTCCTGTGCTCCTGGTTCAGTTACCTAGGAAACAGCTGTAGGATGGAATTTATTTATTCTGTCTGTGTAAGTGTCTGTGATATATACACAAGGCCTATCCTGCTTGTGTCTGTGGAAATTCAGTGAATAGCTGATACCAGCTATCTCCAACTATTGGCACTATTTAAATGGTTAAAAAAAGTCCTCTGTGATTCCCAAAAGAAGGGTGAAAGAAGAACTGTTCAAATATATTATCAGGAGCCACAGGAGACCACAGCTGTCCGAAGCAAATGGGGACCGGGGTCCAACTGGCTCCTTCCACAGAAGATAGCGGTACACATCTGGAGCATGCTGTGAGCCAGGTGGAGGGCTGCCCACGGCTCACCAAAGCTGGATGTATGGAGAGGAACAGACGCAGGGTCGGATCTGCTTGTCCAAATCACACCCTACTAGCCAAGACAGTGAATTTGTGAACTCGGTCAGCTCTATCCCTAGGAGCCTCACTAAAATGCCAGCTCTTACAGGAGAGGATCAGGCAGAAGTCCATGTGCTCTTGTATCCTGACTTTGTTAGCTGTTACTGTGCAGCACAGGGTGGTGACCCACTCATGGGCTGATGTACAGGCAGCTCCTCATCTTTTACCTTTGTTCCCCATCTTTTACCTTTGTTCGTGCATCCTCACCACCCCCTCCCATGCACAGTGTCATGCCACGTGAAAAGCCTGTTGCCAGGCTAGAAGACATTTTCTGATTCATTCCAGCTCCCGGTGGGAACCATCGCTCTGTTGGCTCCTTGCCCTCATCTATTTCATTTATTTTTTTGACAAGAACACAGTGTTTTCCCAGGGTGCCTAACCCAACATGCCCTGTGAACTTGGGGAAGTGAGAGATCACCAGCCTGTTCTTAGCCCCATCCTTTCTTGCTTTCCTGAAGCTCCTGCCCACAATGAGCTCTGTGTGGACAACCTCTACCCTTAGTGGACCAGCATCACACACACCAGTACTCACACGCACTGTGTGTCCAGCCTGACATATGCAGATGTAGGTTTCATGGTTTATACTACAGGGAAACATTAAATGGTAGACGAATTACAACCCAGGCTTCATAGAGATTTTTTTTTTAAAACCGTCATTCAGGCCTTGTTGGTAGTCCAGGAAGGGCTCTTCCAGCTCCCTGACTGTGATACTGTGACTGTGTGTTTAGCAGAGATGCCCACGTGTGGGCTTGGAACAATGCTGCTAAGAGAGGTTTTTCACTTCTGTTTCCCACTGCAGTTGCTGTAACTGATACAAAGGCAGAGCATCTGTGTCTACTTTTAGTAGTAGCTGTGGCTGCGCTGGACACCAGCAATTACTAAATCAGGGCAGTCTCAGCTGGATTTGGGACTCTGAGTGCCTGGGGCTGAAGCTACAGCTCCCACTTCACAGCCCGGGCAGCCCTGCCGACATTGCACCATGTAATCAGCTGCAAGCATTAGGCCTGCAGTAGAGGTCAGGCTTTTGGCTGCATTACTTTAGCCAGCACGTTGAGAAGAAATTCTTGTGTTTCAATAGGGTTCAGTTAGATGGCACAGGGAAATTTTGTGTGAATAGACATGTTTTTCAAAGGAATTTAGCAATTTTAACAGTAAATAAGCCTTTGATGATTACCCACTCTAAACTCTCCCACAGGGTGTACCAGGTGGCACCCCTATTCTAAGATCGCCTCAGCTGTGTTTTAGATTGGTGACTTTTATCCTCCTTTCATACGCTGTGTTGTGATGCTGCTACTGCTAAGTGCAAAGAATGCTGCTTGCTCTGCCTTGATTTATGCACCATGTAGTTCTGATTTTAATAGGATTAAACGAAAGGGAAGTAAAGGCAAAATGTGGCCATTTGTTGTATTTACTGTGTGCGTATCTTTATTGCAGTGTTTTGGTATTTCATCCAAAGATCATAAAGTGCTTTACAAAGACAGTAAAATTATGAGCTGTACTTTATGGTTGGTAAAACTGACTCCAGTTAAGAGAATTTCCTAGTGTCACACAGAGTCAAGAGCAGGAAGAGATTCCAAGTTTTTTAACTCTACATTCCCTCCTTTAATTGGTATATCACTTATTATAATTAATATAGGCTTTTCTTGATGCTACATTAGCATAAAGCAATCCAAATCACTCTCAGAAATCATTTTTAAAGCAGAGGAAACTGTTAAAATCATAGCGTGAGCATACAGGAAATTAAAGCATTTAAGAGGTTTATGAATATAACAGATGGCAATCTCAGCTCTTGGTACATACGATGCTACAAGTTTTTTAGGATATTTATTTGAGAGGAATTCATTACACTGCTAGTGTGGAGTATTCTTAAGAAAATCTTGCTTTTGCCTCTAGATGGCTCACCTGGAACTGCCATTGCAAAAATGTTACCCGAAAAGGAATTCCTACAGTATATTCTCATGCTATAGTGGCTTGCTTTTCCAGCAGCAATGGAAAGTCAATCATGTAAATGTATTATATTTGTGTAAAAAAAAAACATTCTGCCAAATTGTTTTGCTTTTTGTAAGAACAAGAATAACAGATGGATTAGGGACAGAGCAGATTTATGAGTAAAATAACTTTCTATTAGTCATTATCATGAGTCACATCCTAAAATATCTTAGGGAGGACTGTCTTTCTGGCTATAATAAACAATTTCCAGGTGTAATCCTTGCTGTGGGGTAGGTGATATGTCAGGCAGTGATCGCATTGTCATCTGTCTATTGTATTTCTGCCCTGTAAATAACAAATAGCATTTTTCTTGGAGAGTAGGATGCAGGCTACTGTATGTACTGCTAAGACTTCAAATTATATAAAAATAATCATGAATAATCTGTGTTTAACCTAGTAGCAATTAAAAAATACAAAATCACTTCAGCAAAGAGCTAACAAGTTTTACTTCTTTTACTAAGCAATATGGTTCATTTTTAAAAGTCCAGGTTAAAGTATATATTTCTTATGTCCATAATAATTCACAAAGAAGTGAAAAAGGACAGCTGGTGGCTGAGAACACAGTAAAACCCACCCAGCTTCCATGAGCAGAATTCAGAAAGGGCTGTCTGCGCACTGAAGCTCGCAGGTTTTTTGTTGTGAGAACTGCAGTGTTTAGGGGAGTCCCGTTACAGCCTGCAGATACTGTGAATTGAATCTAAAGTGCTCAGGGGAGACAAAACTATACAAACAACACAGAAATGAGTGTCCGGTTCTTGGGGCTCCTCTGTACCTCACTGGAGCGTGAAATGACTTCCCCAATATTTTTGTTTTACATGCTATCCATTTGGGGGTTGTTTTTTTTTTCAATGGCTTCTTTAGGAGGAGATAAAAATCAACAGGAAAACTGCTTACGTCACACCATTCTTCTGACTGCAATGGAGACTGTGTTTATCCTTCATCTGTCGAACTGGAGCAGCCCCCTTTTTTCCAGCGGCGCCCCGCGCCGTTTCTGCTTGCGCATTCCACCTTTGTTCTGCGGGAGGAACTCCCCTTGACGTCGATATGTATTCCACACACCAGGCGAGTGCAGAGCTGGCGATCGACAGCCTCTGTGCTGCAGCCTGGGGAGAATATTTCTCCAGATCGTTCCTTGCATTTTAATAGTCAAGAGAAAGTAGAAATCTCCATTTTCTGAAATGGAGAAAGTAAATAAAGGAATAAAAGAAGGGTCAGGTAATGAAGTAGGATTAAATTAATTTGACTTTTTTTTTTGGTAATTCTATTATTTAGTCATACCAGCATCTCAGTGATACATTAAAAGTTAAGAATGCAGCCTGAGATTGCACAGATGAGACAAAGATTCACCGGACTCTTTAAGTGAAGAACTGGGACATACAAAGATCATGACGCGTGCCCAGACTTATAGCAAACTGGGAACAGGACTGAAATGCCTTGCAAAGCCTCTCCTGCCTCTCTCATGCATGATTTTGGGGAAGAATTTTTTTAATATATAGTCAAAACTGGGAAAAAAAAATCAGAACAGTATTCCTCACTGAAACCTGGCCCCATCTCAGCCAAATTGGTCATTTGTTGTAAGCTAGTAATAAAAAAGATCATCTCCAAAATTAAGTCTTTAAAAGATGTTAAAAAGGGGTTGTGCCTGAAATAGGTATTATGAACTTTGATAAATGTGTGTCCTTAGAAACGATATGAATTTCTCAGGGTGGTCCCATTATATATATCTGTGTGCCTGTGTTGTACCTCCTGGTCATAAGTCTTTTTCCGCATATGCAGAAATTTCAACTTCTTTCCTCAGATTCTGGACTGCCAAGCCCCTCTATCCATTGACATTCACGTCAAAAAACTAAACTGTCACCTCTGCCTCAACAAAGGGACATTACACGCATTTTCACACATACACATTTCAATCCACAGTCTATGATACGAAAGATGCTAGACTTCTGTGCATCCCAAATGACACAGTAAGAAATGTCACCTGGAAGTGGCTGTGCTGCTTGGTTTTTTTTTTTTTCTGGTGGGAACTCCACTGAGATGTGAACTGCAGAGCCCATTTAACCTTCGTGGTCGTTTATACTTGCTCTGGTCTGTAAGTTACAGCTAGTCTGAGGTAGTCTCCAACTGGAAGAGTGACATGTTTAGGAGAGGCCGTTTATTAGAAGAAATTCTACCTCTTCCCCCACTCCCCCAGCACACATCAAACCTGAAATCAACCCAACCCTGCTGGTCCTTGAAGAATTCATCACAGTTCAGCATGACTAGCAAACCCAGCTCAAGAAAAGCCCAGAGCTACATTAACACAGAAACCAAATATGTGCTGTTGGGTTGTCTTGTGGATGGGAGGGTCTCTTTAGGGCAAGGGCAACAGCTGAGCAGGGATGGGGCTGCCTGCACTGTCGCTACTGTGCCTTTTGTATGTACATAAAACTCTGTTTTCCAGGGGTTTGCAGGCACAAAGATCCCCTGACACCCAAACAAATAATCAGAAATAAATAACTCATGAAGCTGTTGATGATAAAGCCAGAGAATGGCCATTCATAGAAATATGCACTACATCACTCCTCCCAACTGCATGGTGATTCATCACCATTTCCTTTCTCTTGCCTTTTATTCTTTTGATTATCTTTGCTCAGGGATCCCTTAAACACTTTCCACCTAATTTTAGATACCTTTTTTTTTGAAATGCTAGATGTTGGAAACAGCCTTTTTCAATAGGAGTATTTCTTATAAGTAGGTCACTGCAGTAAAGGGGTTAGGCGTGCAGCCTTTGCTGACAAGATACTTTGCTTTCTAAAGCACTTAATGCTGCTTTCCAAAAAAAAAAAAAGGGCAAGAAAAAAAAAGATACCCGTTTGTTGACATTTATTTGGTGCTGGGTAAAGTGTCTTTCTGACCAGCTCAAGAAAGAGACTTTAAACCAGTGATGTATAGAACTATATTTATACTCTGAATAAATAGACTAAAAATAACCCTTCAAACAGGGTAAGCTGTAATTTTAAATTGTAGCACTTCTAAAGAGCTTCCACTGATATCAGACGCTCCCTGGCTCCAAGCAGCAAGGCACTGCATTTTGATCAAATAACTGTGAAACCATTGCCACAAAATTGCAACCAAAATGTTTGTGTAATGTTATGTAGCTACGGAAACAAACTTGGGCTTCTAGAATTACCTTATTAACTGGTTCATAGCAATGGCTTCATCGCAGGGTTTTGGCAGAGCTGCATGTTAGGCTGTGCAATTTCTCCCCTCACCCCAAAGACGAGTAAACCCCATGTAGATTCAAGAATAGGCAGGCATTAAGTGATATTGGGGTCTTGTTAACTTCAGATTGATTAAGGGCAGGGCAAATTCTTACTTTACTGTTAACAACTGGGGCTGGTAAATCAAAGGTTCTTGAATGCACACAAATGCCACATGTTGTTTATAATAGTATGTCTCAATTATTTTATTATATAACCTTTCCTTTCAGACCCACTTTATTTCAGTTCTAGCTACTTAGAGCGAAAGTGAAGATATAACCTTTTGGCTACTATATATTACATACCTCAGAAAGCATGACACCGAAGTTACTAGAATTCTTTAAAAATATTAATTACATTTGAAATAATCTATTTACAGAGGCTTACTTGTGTTCTTCCCTACTAAGCTTCTTTTAGACCTTGCCAGGAACTACTGATATACAGGACTGCTCAGGGATCAAGAGGTCCCTCCACCCTTTTCTTTCTCCCCCACCCCCTCAAATTTTTTTGTGACAAAACACCAAAAATATTTGTGTAGACTGTACTCTCTTGCCTTACAGTCTCTCTAAAACAGGACAGTTTAGTGCAGGTTATTCATTTGCCCTCTGAAAAAAAGCAAATATTAAATGAGAGATTAATTTCCTGCTGGGGATAACATAGGGCTATATTTTAGGTGAAAGACACTCTGTGTACCAATAAGCAGTTACCAAAAGCTAAATATTCTATAATTCATTCACACTGGGGATGAGTTTCAATATCACTCTGTCATTTTTTCCTCTTTTTTAATCTGACACAAAATGTCATATACTGAAATCTTCCTGTAGAGAGGTAAAGGGCAGAAAAAATTTGCACGTTGGTGAGAGAATAATTTTGCAGGGTATTAATTTAATGAATCTGTATCCCGGATGAAGAACATCCAGGCTCTAGAGTGGTGGCCATGGTGGTGCTCCCACGGGCATGTGGTAAAGGGCAGCAAGGTTCCAGCTTTGTCTGGCCAGCTCCCAGGGGGGCTTGTCTTGGCTCAGAGCTGGAAGGGGCCAGCAGCTTTCAATGATCAGGGACTGCCTCTTGTTACTAAGCTTCCAAGAGAAGCACCAAGCATGGGTAACTTTCTGGTCACAGAGCAAGCTATGAAACACAAAGCAATCCTCACGCTTATTTTCAGCCTTCTGTTTTCATCGCCCTTTGGAGGCTGTCTTTCTGTAACTTGCAAAGGGTATGGATGTAGCTGGTTGAACGCTCTTTACTACCAACTCACCTTGTGATACAACCCTGCCAAGTCATCTGCTTTCAACAGACAGATGTAGTAACGTGCAGAGTCTTTCCCAGAGACAATTCTTCAGGTAAATGAGGTACCTGAGGGTCACTAGGCTCCACTCTCCACTCCTGTCCTCAGATGATTGCGTTTGTGCCATCCCTTCTGCTGCAGCCTTAAGCAAATGTCAGAGAAAAAAATGCTTGGTTGTACTTATTTCTCAAGAGAGTAGGGAGTAGTACAGAAACTTTTCCTCTTTCTCTCCTGGAAATATGAATATTAAACATCACAGAAAGCCTCTGGAAAGCAGGGCATACCTGAGGAGCTCTGGGGAAAGCAATCTTCTGCAGAAGCTCTGTGGATAGGGATATAGGAGAAACCCTTCAGACAGCATCATAAATGAATACAACAAACTGTCTATCTGCAGCCCTAATGATTGCACTCTGAACTCATGTTGTGGGTACCTGACAGATACTGTAGTACTTGTTGTCTCTTTACACCTGCCAATCCTGCCAAGGAAGGCAGATTTAGGGGGGATTATGAGTGACTCCAATGCAGAGCATCAAGCAAGCTTGGTCTGGGCCAGGGGCTTGTTACATGTATTCAATGCCTAGCTCTGCCTGCCCTCACAGCCAGGCCGGAGACCCATCAGGAAGGTGGATGCACTGCAAGGATGTTGCCATTTGTCCACAGGCAGCTAAGAAGGGAGTCATGTAGTGAGAGCTGAAAGCAAAAGTCAGAGCAGCTGCAATAAGACCTGAAATAGCCATTACACAGGCAAGGTTTAAATCTCTGTACTCTCCTTTCTGAATGTGTTGTTCTCATTTCTGCCAGCAGCAAGAATCAACCACAGTTTATGTTTAAATCTGGAAGAAATTAAACATTTGCTTTTGGGTGAGAGTCAGAGAAGCTGAAGATGCATGTTGCTCTGAAATCAATGTAAGAGCTCTCAGCACAGTGCTGATACTAAAGTCCAGCAGTGCTGGTAAAGGCCCATCAACTTCAGCATGCTTTGAATATGAATGTGCTCTAAATACAAATATTTGCATCCTTCATTTTAGATGTGGAAATCCAACAAGTGGGTCATGATCCAGATGTGAGAAAAAGGAATTGTTCACGATACTTAGAAAGGACTTGTGTTTATGGTCTTCACAAACTCGTATTGACCAGCCATAAAACTACAGCCCCTAAAAATGTGTAAGCCTGCCAATTTCATATGGAAAATATGAAGACTTAAACGTTAACATGAAGACTGTTTTGCAAAGCTGAAATTAAACATTAATGCCAAATCAAAGCATTTAAATTCTGTGAGTCAGGTTCCCAAAAAGTAAGAGGTTGTCTTACAGTCTTTTTTCTTAATTTCTTTTTTTAACATTTTAAGATTGTAGAGATTGTTGTCTTCTGATTATGGAGTCTAAAATTCAGATTTTGAAGTTTTCTCTGCAGCCATGAGAATGAGAAGTTTACCTTTTCAAACGTGTAATGTAGGATTCCCATTACAAATCCATGATTTTAGACCTTAAAGAAAACATGAAATATTGTCAGGTTTATGATAAAATCACAAAAGCTGGCAGTGCTGCTTAAGCCTGCATTTTCTCAGCTTTTCTATGAACATGAATTACAGGATGTTCTTAAGGTTTTCCTGGAAAGGAGAACTGTGCCAGGAGAATGCTGTGCCATTTACGATGGTGGTAATCAGACTAGCTGTTAATTTCAAAATTGGTTGTTAGTCTCAATAAATAAAATACTTAGCCTGATTTTTTTTTTTGAATATTTGAACATCCACAATTGCCATTGACTTCAGACAGGGTTTTGATTGTTGATGCCTCTGAAAATCACACTCAGATCAACTTTTTTTGGGAATAAGAACATCAGAATAACTGTACTGAACCAGACCAAAAGTCTCTCTAGTCCATTTCCGATTTCTGACAGTGGTCAATAACCTCACTGAAAGTAGAGAGCAGAGCAGGCACACTTCAGTGATGCACTCTTCTGGCCTCCATGAACCAGCAGATTGAGAACTTCCTGAGCCACATGCATCACCAAGGCATTTTATATTCCCTGATGGTTTGCTCTCATACCAGAATCCTTGTAAATTTTAAGCGTCTTGTATTACACACTGTGTGAAGAACCTGCTTTGGTGTTTTGAGTAGGCAAAAAGATGACCTGCCTATCACAGAAGGCATGTCGAAAGTCACAGGCTCCTCTGCCAACTCTCCTGTAGTTATGTGGTGAAGATCATACAAGCAGATACTAATTTTTCACATATGGATTGGATTCCCTTTGGACGAGAAGATGATTAGAGTTGTGACATCTTCTGCATGTTTTTTAAAATCATGTCTGTATCATCAGCAGCCACACTCATCTTCTTTCCCTCATGTCTGCTCTCTATTATATTGGCATCTAGAAATGCTTACCAGATGCCAGCACAGTACGTACCAAGAAAGAAAAGAATTACCTAGCAAAGTCTGTAAGAGAGAACCAAATGCAATTCTTTCTTGGCCTTATCCACCCCAGAAATTCTGGAGACAGATGTCTTAAAGTAAACTAGGGCACTTCTTACTTACAGAAGTCTAAGCTGTTGGTGCTGTCATCTGTTTCACTAATGAGAAAAACTCAAAGAAATTGGATATAAGCAGCACCTACCTCTCCCTAGAGATGTTTGAATATTGTTTGCCAGCCTTACAGCCTCTGATGAGTCTCTTCAGCAGGATTCCTTGTGAATATCCACTGTAAACCCAGACTTTTGGCCATATTCACCCAACTCTACCAACACATGAAAATATATAAAAGACAGCTGATGACAAAATTAAGTGCCAGGGCACAATTTATTCTTAAGAACTCCCATTTCTGAGCAGTTTTAGTCTCTAAGGGAGGCATCCTTAAATGGCATTCTCTCCTATGCCTGGCCTAGGAGAAAATCTTGCCTGGAGCCCACAAGGGTCTCGGGCAGGAGGAGTTTCCTGTGCTCCTGCAGAAGAGCTGCCCTTTCGATTCCCTCAGGGACCAGTGACAGTAGGCTGTCATGGTTCATAGCACAGAAACAGCATTCTGAAATGGGCTGGGATGGCTGTACTGGGGCTGGCACACTGTCCAGAGAAAGCACACCTTTGGGAAAATTAGTGGATCTCAATAAAACTACTGAATGGGCCTTGGTAAAAGTTAAGTAGAGTTGCTCCCCAGTTGATGGAGGGATGGCAACTCCCAGCCCTGTGCCATCAGCTGTCTTCTGCTTTAGGCCTTCTTTTCTTGACAGATTTCCCTTTAGTCAAAGGCAAGCTGGAATCATCCAGCATGACTGGTGCGGGTAGATTTCTGACACCTCAAATGAAGCACCGATCATTCTTTGAGGCCCCCTATGCACCCAGTAGACAAAAGGAGATTCCTCCAAAGGATGCCTCAGAGCAGCAGCCTAAGGTCAGGGATACCATCCCCAATAGCCATGGCTCCTCAGTGTCAGAAGCCCACATTTGACTTACTCTTGGCAGGAAACAAGCACAGCTAATCGTATTGATTAAGAGTAAGAAGCCATTTTACCATGGAAACGTTATTAACAGGCTGTGAGCACAGTGCTGCAGTAACCTACTACAACCCCAACCCTGTGTAAGTTCAGGTGAACTTGCTTTAAAAACAAGTACAGTCTGTAGGGTATAGGCTGAGGAGCCAGGGCCGTGCCATTCCCAGATGGCAATACAGCAATTGCTGTAAGCTTTCAAAATCCTTTTGTAAGGACTAAAGAGACTGATTTCTGTGAGTAGCTTGACTTTGTTTTCATCAGTGCCTGTGAACATAAGGGGCCTGAATATTTAACAGATCCTGGTAGCATTTTATTCGTGACAGAAAGCAAGGGTTTGTAACGTAGACAGACCATACCTTCTAATGTAGTCACGCCCAGGAAGGTCATGGATTTGCATGATATGAATGTAAATTTGCAGCTTCTCTTGGCATTTGTTTACAATATAATTTGTTTACAATAGCATTGTTGCTTCTTTTCCTAGGGTTGCTGAAACAACAAAGTTACCTAAGTTATTATCCTCCCTTTACACCTGCCACACTGTTATCTCTTTTGAAAGATTTAAGTGAAGAAAATCTTCCACACGACATTAGATACTTTTTGCTCTGGGCTTTAGGAAACATCCTGCAGCTCCTCTCTGAGACCGATCTATTTTTAGTATCACATGCTGGTTTTAGCAGCCACCACCACCACCATACAGTGCACCTAGGAAAATGTAATTACCTAGTCTATGAATCCTGCTTAGGATAGGAGTCAGACACTGTGAAGACACTTGTATTTCTTGTACTGCACAGTATCTGAATTTTAAGTATGAACAGAAAATGTCACCAGATAAGCTGTGCATCTAGTGTCTCAGCTATCTACGTACAGTTGTATGAGATTATTTTAGTTCTTTCTTGATTTATGTACCCATGCTACCTCCTTTGGAGTGAAGTGTTAATCTTGGTTATGATTCTTAGTCTCATTATAGAGCTTATATTCTTAATATCTGGAAAATACATTGAATGTATGGTCACAGGCAAGCTGCTCATTGTTGATTCTACGCTAAACCTACACCAGATCACAGCCCTGTGGGGTCAGTATTAATGATTCATACCTACAACCCCTGGACTGCACTGCTGAACAGCTATAAGTTGAAAGTTGTTACTTAAACGGTTCCTCTCTCATCTGTGGTAAAGTGTTCAGCTCAAGAGATGTGGAATGGGGACCTTATTTTCTTGTGAATGAGCGACAACACTATGCAGTATTGTACGTCAGCTGTGAGGACTTGTAGGGATCCTGGAGTTCATGGTTTATTAAAGATTGCCAAAGAAAATGCCTGAAGTGCTGTTTATCTGCCATAAATTATTTCGAGCCCTTTTACTAGTGCTGTAGTATTAATGCTCTATGTAAGATTTTTATTGCTAGCAGCTTGAATAGAAGCAATGCATTCAAAAATTCTGGAACTCTTACAAAGGTAGCTTTTATTTCAGGAATCTGGTTAATTGATTAATTTATAGTGTTTGCTATAGATATATTTAAGTACAACTTAGATGTTTGTAAATGGATAACAAGGAGGCAAAGTCTGCTACTGAAATTAAATTTTAAATGCAGTGGCCAGTAACAATTTTTTACACCATTTACTCCTCCTCAGGTCTCTGTGAAAAAAAGACACAAAATGCATGGGGAGAAATTCCCAGTTCTAGTGCTTCACAGAAAAAGTATAAAACACCAGAATGAAGTATTTATTTTTAAAAAACTTGAATTTTCAGTTCCTGCAATTTCCAGCAAAAGATAGAAAATGTTATCATTCCTAAAAAACAAACAAACAAAAGCTGATGTGTATCAACCAGCTTTTTTTGTTTCAATATTGACACCTGTCTTAGGCACAGATCCTCTAAACACTTACTGTGATTTTAACTTCAAGCACAAAACCAGTCACAAAATCTCTCTAATGGAATTATTCACATGCTTACATTTAGGAACACAAATATGTTTCCAGGCCCATGCATCTTCTGAAAAAGAGAATTCCAGGCCTTAAATCAAGACTATATTTCCTCTTGTATGGCTGATTAGTGTTAGATTGCTGTTCTGGGGAAACCATCTATAGAGTTATTTCCAACGTCATTCAAATTGTAGGTCTTACTTTGCTTGTTTTGTGGTCCTTCATGAATATTACTGTATGAGAAGAGTGTTGCATGTGACCATCAGTAAGAAAATGGCATGGCCATAAAAATTAGCTTTGCTTGTTTGTAGCTCTGTGCTGCACAAAAAGCACATCCATCTCATTAGTGCATAAGAAACTGGTAACTTAGACATTGTCCAAAAGCAATTCCAAATACTATTTTTCAGTTTGTGACAATCGGGTGGTTAATAGCGTGAGACCTGTAACTCAGCACAAAATGTTATTTCCAGGGAGAAATGCTTAGAAAGTCCCTTGGTTATGACTGTTTTGAGGCTGCTCACTAGTGAGTACGAACACTGGCAAGTTAAAGAGAGACTGAATTGAAAAGGGAGGCTTTAATTTCTTTCTTGAGAGCCAGCACTCAGTTTGGGAATTGCTCTATATTGGGGTTACAATCAAGAGAACCCAAAGCTTAGGTTTAAGACCCACATGGTGCCATCACGCATGATGAAGTTCTTAGCAGAAGATTTCCACAGTTCCTGAATTTCCACACAGCGCATCGTGTCTGTCTTCCAGCACAATTTCTGCTTTTGAAGGGCAAAAAATAAAAATACCTAGAAGCTAATGTTGTCAAGTAAAAGCCAGTCATAATCTTCCCTCATGGGTGAGAGGAACTCACAATATCATCTGTTGGCTTACATTTTATACTAAGTTGCAAAAGTTGGAAAGGTACAGGGTGACAGTGATACTAGAAGAGGACGCTAATGTGATCTAAGGAATATTTTTGTTTGTCAGCCATAGCTTGCGTCAAGAAATCACCATCAAAGAAGGCAAAGCTGAAATTGCCACTGCTTTTTAGTGGGGAGCACCAGCCTGTAAACTTGTACATGAAAGGCAGTAACATAAGACTCTTCCCTGGGCTTTTTGTATATATTGCTTCCTTCTGTTTGTGCAAGGTGGCTCCCTGCCTGGCTTCCTGCATCCCATTGGAGATGCCTATGCTCCCATGCTCACTGTGGGGAGCCCATCAGTCAGGCATGGGGTCTGGTCCCTGTGGGGAGGAAAGAACCTGAAGGGCTCTTCGGTGATGGTGTCCACGTATTTTGCTGAGACTCCTTGCGTATTTTTTTCATTACTTTTTTCATACAAGACTGCCCTAAGCACACAGAAAATCTGTTGTCTGGGAAAAAAAATCTACAGGATTGAAACAGTTTTCTTTATATTGGAACTGGAATGGAAGATATTTCTTAACTCTTGCCCATTCAAAGTATTCAAAGGTCTCTGAATATTTTGCTTTCAGTCACAGCAATACAGATGATAGGTCCTATTTCTCAGTTCATTGATTAAATATATAAGCATAACAGTTTCATTGGATTGCTTTTTGCCATTTATGACATAACATTTGATTATTTATTACCTAGAACTTTATTTCTTTGAAAATAAATAAATTGAATTAATATTTGTTAGTAACTACAACTGGGACAAAAATATTATTTTGGAATTTAGATAAGTATTCCATATTTTATACGTACTCACTGGGACTTGACACAGTGCATATAGAGCAATATTTCATATTCTATGATGTTTAGGAAAGGACAGAGAACAACCAACTGAGTGGGTATTTCCCTATCCTCTCCATGAAGGTTTCTATTTAAGCACTAAATTTCTTTGGTTTTGTATTTCTTCTAAATGATTCTCTGCGTCAAAAGTTTCATTACTCTGATAAATGTGTTTTTCCACCTGAGGAAGGTTTTTCGTCTTCCAGTCTGTGTTTTATGTGGTTGGTTGTTACTGAGACCTATACAATGACTAAATCAATACAAAGTACCCTCTAGGCAATGAGAGACCACAAGAAAGTGCAGCATCATTAAAGTGAATTACAGACAAGCACTTAAGGAGACAAAGAAGTATTTTGTTACTATAAAGCTTCACTTTTTTATAGCTATGATGATTGAAAATATTTACAAAGCATGCATGGTACAGTGGTGGCAGAGGCAGAAGGCTGAGGAAAGTGCTCTAGTTGAATGGCAGCAAACTTCTGCTGCATATTGAAAAATGGGTTGGGAGCTGGAAACCTCCTGGTGTGTCCGGAGAGCCACCGAGACACAGCTCCCAGAGCTCTCCTGACAAGCACCTCCAGCTTGAGGCTGAGGAGGAAGCAGCCACTCAAACACTAAGCAAGAAATGTAGTTCCCCTCTGGTGTGAAAATGTTAGGGTAAACTCACTGACAAGGAATTGAATGTTGGTCACCAATTAGAATTGCACAGGTCCCCAGGGACGCCTTATAGACAGATAAGCAATTTCTACTTTAAAGCCACAATTGCCTCCTCCTGTTTTCTCTATTTCTAAAGAGCTCTTACTTAGCTATTGAATATTAATAGCCGTGATGATTTCTATTGAAGTAATTTTAAAAAGTCATCAAGCTTTCTGTAGAAAGTTGCCTGCCTGATTTCCAACATCCTCCTAATCAAGTTTTCCTTTCCTGTTACTTAAAGAAAATTAGATAAATCATGCAGTTCATCCAAAATTCCCATGACAGAGCATGCATGTATCATCCTTCCTCATCTGTCTGTCTTTCTGCCAGGATTGTATAAGAACACCTTCCTTATAAAACTGAGGAGCAGTACTGAAATCCCTGCTTCAGTTGATGTAGTCTTTGGCTCATCTCCCTTTGTGGGAGATTAGCCTTCTGCTCAGGCTAGGATCATATATTTAATCTTTATGATTTGTAGCTGGCATAATTATTTAGAGCAACAAAATACTGAGTAACTTTCAAGATAATCTTAAACAAAGCACAAAGCTTTTCTGTGAAGTAGAGCCTTCTTTCATCTTTAAGGCTGCACAGCTGAAGGAGAAAGATGTCTTCATAAACAAGAAAAGTCACCTAACAACAAAAAATGTTCTATTCTAGCCCTCTTTCCCTCTGCAAAAATATGTGAGCAATGGCTTACATGAGTGTTGAGCACACACTTCAATTACTTATGCAAAGAAATCAAATGCTTATTTGTAAAAGGATCACGGATGTGTCCATTTTGCTAACTGCATATAAACCACTCTGTCCTGTTTGTGCAGAGAGAGCAATTGCATGTTGGAACTGTGTATCTGCATTGCTTGTGAATTTATACAGGCAGATCCTTAATGGGAATTGAATGGCTGGATAAGATTTTTGGGTGAGTTTTTCAAAACTGTATAGCATTGGCTTAACTTTGCTTCAGTTGACAGAAGTCCAAGAATTCATTATCGACTTACAGGAGACAAAATTGGGCTTGTGATGAATGCTTTGGAAAACATTTTTTTCTTGGTCATCACACACATTCAATTAGTGATCCAAAACCAACTAGTAGCCTAAAGTGTGTTGAAAGATGTGGCTATGCACATGGGTCTGGACCCTCCTCTTTGCTTCTGCTGGTTAAACTGCATTATGATTAGCTACAAAATTTTTCTTCTCATCGGTTAATGACTCTACACCCCAGTCCCAGTTCCTTTCAAGCTCCCTTCCTGGTGAAGGAGCAATCACTGGCATGAAGTCCAGGCAAACCTACAAAAGCATGGATTAATTAGGGAAGGAGTGGAGATAAATGGGTTTTATGCCCTCATTAGCACTGATGTAATACCTACTCCTGGGAAAACCCCTCTATGCATTTGTTTACTCCCAGCCTAGAACTGGAGCTAGTCAGGGAGTGTGCAGGAGATTTCCCAGCTGCAGGAATCTTACACACAATTTGCAAAGAGCCGCAGAGAGCAAATCCTTCTGCTGCCTGCATAGCTGCCTGTGCCCTGGATCTTGCAGGCCCCAGCCTAAATGTTGACAAAGCTCTGTCCGCTTGCTTACACACACAGCCACATACTTTAGAAAACATACACCTGTAGTTGCTGTGTTACTGGTGGTTAACCAACAGGGAGGAGAAGTGATCTGTGTTGCTCTCCCATGACACAAGAGGTGGCCCATAAAACAAACTGTAAAGACACAATTCTTGCTGTGAAAATGTTTGGGTGCTCTCTGACTAGAGAACGCAGCACAAGAAGGAATGAAATGTACTTTGTGTTTAAATGCAAGCATAACTGTCATTACCTATCAGCCTCACAAGTTATGGCATCTGTCTTTTTTCAGCTTAATTTGTAAAAGTGAGTTGGCTTAACAATATGATCTGAAGGATCTACAATGTATTAGAGCTGTCAACATTGCTAAATATCAGAATTAGAATGAAATAACTTAGTTTCTTTAAATTATGAAGGCAGGGAGTGCCCAAGAGGGTTTTGTTATGAAAAAATCCTCCTTTTCATCTGAACTTTGGTTTTCTATTCTGTTTCTGCCACTTTGAAATAGGGGAGGCATGGTGAGAAAGAGGACAGGACAGGTCCCATTCAAGTAGGCACTCTGATGGTCAATGCAAACTGGAATTTGTGTCAAGGTCATGGGAAAGGCCAATGACCTAATTTGTTTTCCTGCTCTCAGCAGAGCATTTCATGTGCACCAGAAGGAAGGGAGAAAATGGCACAGCTCTTATGGGCAATATCCTAGCACTATGAATAAAGTGCTCGGTGTCATCCACCAAACCATTGTGCAGAAAGTCTCTCCTTTTCTACAGCTATGAATATGACAGGCCCTCAAATCTCACTGCCAT
This sequence comes from Ibidorhyncha struthersii, assembly GCA_013398815.1. NCBI lineage: Eukaryota > Metazoa > Chordata > Aves > Charadriiformes > Charadriidae > Ibidorhyncha > Ibidorhyncha struthersii. Next base: position 956,489 of record VZSZ01010737.1, read on the forward strand.
TACCATTAATCCCTCACAAGCAATATGATGTGGAAAGATTATGGTTCCATAAGGAAGCTTGGTACAACAAAATGCCTGTTTAGCAACTTATATTCTCAGTGCATTATTCATATCTGGATAGGATGTGATCTAGGTAAGGTGGTTGTACTTAAAGAGGGCAACACTGTGAAAACAATTCTCAGTTCTAGAGGAATTTGCTGGCATTTAGACTGAAGAAGAGAGGGAACACCTCGACGATCTCCTAAAATTCTCTACAATTTGTACGTGTGCCTCCTATATATCTAGCCTGATGTAAACAAAAGTGTCTCAGGCCGCAACTTGGTAGTTCTTCAGATTTAAGATCAGTTGCACACAGTAGCTAAAAAGAAGGCTTAGCACTGTCAGCCCATCAGATTCTCAGACACCAGGATTAAACCTTACTGCATTGACTTATTATATTCCTACCTTAAATAGCATTTGAGTGAGGTAAAATTAAGAAAATGCCCAAATCCTCCAGTGTTCAGGTTGTAGGAAATGTTTCTGCCTGCCTCTGAGATGGGGTTATTGCTTTCTGAGTACATTCTCCTCCAGGAAGGAGTGCAGATTTAGCATCGTCCTGCATCCATATATCCCCTGAAGTGCACAAGGATGGGAGAATGGCAGATCAAATAAAGCGTAAAAACCCCTTTAGAGCAGATTTTGGCAACTTTTTAGTCCTAGTCAGCCAGACTCTGATTTTCCTCCCAGTTCAGGGACTGAGTTTACCAGTAGAAAGCCAGCGGGAGCTAGGAGATGGTGCTCCTCAGTGGGTTTGTGGGCACTCACTGCTGCACAAGGATGGAGCTGCCCACCCACACCACCTCAGAGTGCTCATCTGGGGATGCCCAGCTCCCAGTCTTGCCACATGCCACCTGCGACAGGCGTTGCTGATCCCTGTGCCAGAGCCCTGTGCAGCTCCCAGGGCACCTGCCTTTCCTCCTTGCCCTCGCACAGCAGTAACACCTGATCTCGCTCCCAGGGAGATGGCTTTGGAAGCAGGAGTTGCCTTGGGAAGCACAAATAGTTTACTTTAAATATATGATGAAAGAAAAACTAGCAGCAATTTTTCTAGTGTGAGAAGAAATTTCTTAAGAAAAGAGGTTTTGTTGCCTGCGAAAGCATTGGCCTGTCTCCCTTTAAGGCTTGACTGGCATCAGACAGAGGTGCCACGGGTACTGAATTAATTGAGGTGGTTCACCTCAACCCCAATAGAAAATAGATCCCTTTATTTTTTTTTGCTCTACATGAAATTTGTTCATCTTATCCTGCTTGGTAGACCAGATTTAGCAAAGAAATTTAGCAAGTACTTAGCTAAAAAGTGACACTTTCAGTTCATTGAAGTCTTGAGTATGCTGGTGCAGCAAGCCTGGTTGCAAATTTCTTTATGCTCAAACATTTCAAGATCTTTCTTTTCCCTTTTTGCTGGCATTTCTTCCTCCAGTTAGATACATCTTTGCAGATTTATTGTCATAGGGCCATCACTCATAGCATTGTATAGAAGTTTGTTTTTAAACTTCTGTAAAGAAACTTGCATAGAAGCATTGCTTTTTGAAGTCAGTCATTTCCATAGATATCAGAAACCTGACTGAGAAACCATTAGCATCAGGCACTTAAAATAACCTTTCTTTAGTGCACTCATTAAGTCTACAGTTCCTTTAACTGTATATATTATATTAGCATGTGAATGTGTAGCTGTGCCCTTCATGAACTTTTTTGGTAACTCTGTAAATGTTTTTTATTTCCTTGTTCCTCTTGGAAGGAAAATGTTAAGCTGCAAAGAAGCGGTATGAAATAGAATAAAATGTCTCCTTACATCAAGGGATTGCATCAAATCCCGCACGCAGTTTGCTTTGAGTTTTCCAAAGGTGTAATTACTAGCGTGTCCCCTAAGTATTAGGTAGCGTTGAACTGGATTGAGCTAAAACAATTCAAGGTGGCAAGCATCTGCTCTTGAAACATGTAACTGAAGACAATGAAGCTCCTGAGGGCCAGTTCTACTATCAGCTCCGGAAGGCCTGGGACTCGGGCTCTGGAGTGCCAGCCCTGCAAGGAGCAGGGCTGGGCATCTTCAGGAACTGCCCACGCTGGGGGAGGTTCCCCTGCTCTGGGCAAGGATCACTCAGTAGCCCATACAGAAAAGCCCCTGGGGCGCACCAACAGAGGGAACGGCACCCTCCATCACAGAGCAGGTCACAGACCTGGGAAAATTCACTAGCAGTTCAAGGCAGGTCTTTGGCAACTCGGGCTAATTAGAAATGTGGTATATTGACTTTGCTGTTAGACGCCTCAGCTTTTGCCATTTTAGAGACATACTTGTCTCTAGTATCAGTATTGCTTACAGTCTGTTTCTCAAATCTGGGGTTGTTTGCCATCTGTGAGATTAAGTATTTATGATTAAATAGCTCACTCTGACACACTGCTTCCATTTCTATTGTGCTAGTGTATAAATTTACATGGTTACAACATTCTCTAATTCAGTGTTACGAATAACATCTTTAGACACAGACTTTAGTAATATTAACTCCTGTCTCCCCAAGTATGGCAAGCAACTATTAGTAGCATTAGTATTCTATTAGCAGACACTTCACAGAGAATAAAATTCACTTAAATTAGAGCTGACTGAAAAAGGTAATACAGGCATTAAATATTAATACAGTTTTCTCATGACAATATTCAGAGGACACATCAGAATTGTCATTTAGCTTTCCCTTCTGTTTGTGGAATATCCGTGATCATAATTTTCTTCCATTCATTCTTTATTTAATGAATTGATTATGAATACTTGAAAGTCAAGCTGTGCTGCTCAGTTGTTATTCATCAGAGAAGTCACACTACTTTTTACATATTCAAGCATTTATGAAGCAGATTCTCATATGTGCTGCTTTAATATTTTGTTTCCACAAATTCTCTGCGATGCAGCTTTGAAACTTCTGTTTTAAAAACAGCTGAACGCAAATGGCTTCTAAAAGTGATAGGAATTGTGCATTTGGGGGTGAATTCAGCAACACAGATTCTACCAGAGGCAAATGTCCATGTGCAGGACTGACCTAATAAAACAGTAAGACAGTAATAGAAATGCCTGTCGTCCAAAGTGGCTGCTTGTGTTTAAAAGTTGCATTATACTCTGTTCTTTAGCAAATCTAGGGAGAGCTTTATCTCAGGTAACTAGCACTTCCAAATGGCTATTCATTTCACCCTCTCTTAGACATCTCTGCATGTATCAGTCTCTCTGTAGTGAGGCAGCACAGACAACCAGCTTAGACACGCCATTTTTAGATAGCTAATGCTGGGGGAAATGAATGTAGCTGAGCAGTGCAAGTCTCAGGTATTGCACTGGTTGATTGTTGCATCCCTTGCAACCCAAAAGTGAAGCCAGTTATGAAAAGTACTGCTTGACATAGATATAATTATCAGCACCTGATTCTCTGGGTTTGGGGTTTTTTTGTGTGTGTGTTAAATTCTCTGTGTTAAACTCTTAAGGAGTTTGTTTATTTTTTTTTATTTCTTTATTAACTGGGTTTTCAAGTGAAAATGAAACAAAGTTTCAAATGAAGCAATTTCTGTGTACTCTCTAATTTAATTCTGTGTGGTACTAAAGACTGCTTGTTGCACTTGTTCAGACTATTCCAGCCTCATTATCTAAAAGTATTGGAATGACTTGCAAAGTTTGAACCCATGGAAAAATAGTGTGCTGCATTTTTGCCTTTGAAAAAAAAACTGAACTTGCTATATATTCAAAATGAGCAACAGGGCTTCTGACTTGACTAAGCAACTCCAAATTCAAGATATTTTAAAGTCTCATAGAGCCTCTCATGAACTCTGGAAAGAGCAGCAAATAGTATTTAACCAATGCTGAAAGAGCTATAATGGAAAGTAAGCCCTACAGCATCTCAGAATATTATTGCATGAGGTTTTTGAGCACTATTATCTTCAGGAGCACTTGAAATATTCATGTATTTAGGCAATTGATAATTCCAGAGTGCCTCCCAAAATAATATTGGATTTTTCATTTAAGGCTTTTCAAAGCAGCACAGAGTACTCACTCCCAGAACATCCAACATCTGTAAGGCAATTTAGGCTAACAACCCAAAAATGGAGGCACCACTAGCCAATATTAAAAATGTAGATCTTAGCTACACTGCAAGGAATCTGATGAATTGTAGCACACTGCACACCAAGATGCCAAGCACTGATCTTTTTTTTAGAACAGATGTAGCTTCATGCTGTTGAATCTTCATATTCAAATAGACACATGAGAAATGCATAGCATTTAGCACATTCCTTCAGAGCAGTAACTCCAAGGGCGAGTTAAAATAACTAGCATTATTTCTCTGACTGTTAACAAAAATAAATTCATACTGCATATCTTTGTCTATCCCTTAGTACAGTGTAATGCATTTACAGGGCCTCCCTGCTTGTTTCCTTCAAAGAATATGCTTTCATTTGCAGTGTGGGCAATTGCAAGGGCTGTTCACCTGCAGATCAGGGATTCTCCATGCTGTACAAACAAGGCACAAGGACATGCTTTCTAAATGGGATGAAGCAAGTAGGCACTGTGTTTGAGCCTCACAGCACTGTTCATTTTAACAAGTGTTTAATTTTCTGTACAGCATTGGAGTCTGCAACTTGGTTTTAATAGTAACACAGAGCTGAAAATGTGACAAGGACTTTACAGACATTAGCATGATGCATCCTGGGTCCCAAAGGGCTTTCAGCTTCACTAGCTGATATAGCAGCTTCAAGGAAAGCATCAAAAGAAAGGCAGACAGGCTGTCGTCTATCCTGATCACCACTCTGTTTTGTTGAACTCTGTACTCTGATTCATTACTTGTACTTAAATTGGGAAATTCCACTAACGACCACTGCTACTTTCTTCACTGATTTTGCTGCCTTCTTTGAAAGGCAAGCCAATACTGAAGGGCTGGCCAGCTGGTGAACTAGGTGATGGTAACTTCTCCAGAAATAATGATTTCATGAGCTGCAGAAACAGGGTGAAAATTCTTTTCAGAAATATGCAAATGTTTAAAAGGGACCATCTTACAATTTTTTCCATTAAAAAAAAGTGTCCGGCTTTCAGCATTAGACATCCAAACTGTAACTATTAATCTGATAAATTCCAGTCTCTATTTATTGCTAAGCTAGGAGAGACATTGGCTTTTGCAGAATTTATCAACTATTCACAAGTGTTAATGTTTGCAAAGTTGCTAGGTTGCGCTATGCATCTGCACAGCTATTTGGAGAGAGATAAAGGCAACTTTAAAAAAATGCCCTATCTCTCTGCTATATTATTAGATGCTCTATGGGTGGGTTCTTGCTTGTCTAAGGTTATTCCATTCCAAAGATCTTATGTGTTGTCCTTAAGATACTACTGTCCTTGGAATCACAGAGATGACAGCAGATCATTGTTTTCCTGCATTAAACACACAGTAATGTTTCTCAGCTCCCTGTGCCTCTCTTTTTTTTTCTTTACATCTCTCATTTCTGAGAGCCTTTCTTGCAACTTCAAGCCTGCTTAATATAATTGGACAGAGAACAACAGTTCCATTCTATGATAAATTTAAAGGTCTCAAATTTTTTTTTGTTCCACCCTGGAACAACAAAATATGGTATTTGGACAATATCACAAAACAGAACTGTTGCATTTGTCTATTTTAAATTGGAAAAAAAACCACATTTTTTGAGTCACTGTTTTTCCTTTTCTCTCTCTTGTTGGAACTGATATGCACATTTAAAACTTGTTGAATCTGTACTTCTTCAGAAATTTTTATGCTTTGACCATGCAGACTAATCCATGGAAATATATTTAGTCAGAAATTTCTGGCCATTTCTTTTGTTTCAACATTGGGGAAGGTGTGGTTATGGGCAAGGACTTCTGATATTTGCTGATGAGTCTGCCAAGTGTGATCTCTCTGATTTATTCATCAAGTTTTACTGCAAAATCATTGTGCCACAAATGATTATATCATCCTATCACTTAAGGCAGCTCAGGGCTCTATAGGAAAAGCCTTTCCCTAGAAGTTCACTGAAAAAGCGTTAGCCTATTCACTTGTTCTGGTGTATGCTACCATGTGCCACTCCTCACCAGATCAGAAATGAGAAACAAGATTAGAACTGCCTCAGAACTCTCGATATTTTGAGATTTCTCTCCTGTTTGCTGCCTGAATGTGGACTCTCCACGCCATGCACTTGGTTGTCTCGCCTGTGCAGACCCCTGGCTCTGTGTGGGGTCTGTGCACTCCCCACAGGCATCTGAGTTCTGCTGGCTTTGTGGTATCACCAGAGCTGTTGCAGCAGGTGTTCTGCTCCAGCTCTTTCTGCCTCCACGTTTTCTGGTCCAAAAGCTGAGCACACCTTGCTCCTTCCACTTCATCAGATGGCCCCCCATCACCCTCCAGCAGCACAAATGGTTAATCAGGCCTGCATACACAAGTCAGCTTGCAGAAGGGACCTGTACTGCTGCTATCTGCCATTCCAAACCAAGCAGCAGTCCCAGGACTCAGACTGATAGGGGAGCCAAAGGGTCGACATATTAGCTCAGTTGTACTCCATGCTAAGATAGGATCCAGCCTTTCCATTTGCTGGCATCTTCATTCTGACCTTTCCATTGCTGGCACATCTCGTGGGCCCAAAGTAGCTCCCTGGACAGGTGGTTTAAATGCTACTCACATCTTGTTTCTCCACATGTGGTTGTGAGGCTTTTGTTTGCATGTTTGCTTAGAGCTAACATTAGAAGAGGTTGGAAAGGCAACTTCTAAAATAAATCTTTGTGAGTGTATTTACTATGCATAGCAGATTTACATACATCTATATAATGAGGTATGGGAGCTCTGCAGCACTTCCCTAGGACACGTAAGCTCAGCCTCAATATGGTGACATGTATAAATTAATGTATACTCATAAAACTGCATTGATGTTCATTGATCCTGTTACACCCAAGATTTACATGGCAGCCTACTGCGTTTCTGTCCTGGTGGTTGTAATTCTTGCATAATTTCTGCCAGTCACCTGACCTCTGTCTTGCTTGAAAAAGGGGTGGAAACTTGGCCTCATTGACGTCAATGGTAAAACACTCGTTAAGTTTACCAAGAGAAGATTTTCTTGGCCCTTTTATGGGGCTCTAAATGAGGGGTTTGTATATGTGTCTTCAGCAAAGCAGGCTTTTGCATCTCTAAAGAGAGCTGTGTTGCAAAGACAGCACAATGAGAGATGCTACCCCACTGTAAATTATATAAGGGGAATAAAAGGGCCATGGCACAGAGGCTTCTAAAGAGAGGCAAAGTGTGAAGGCTGTTGTGCTGAAGTTTGTAGCACATATGGGGTTCAGCCCAGGGCCTGACCACACAGCCTTCTCCCTGCTTGTGTGAATTATGTTCACCAACAGCAGAAGTGTCTCCTCAGGTCTTTCCTAAAGTCACTGATTTTGGAGAATACAGTTAATGCAACTCCGATGGTTTACTGAGAGATCCTAGATGGCAGACTTATTGGTTGATATTAAATGTGCAAATTCACAAACTGTATAAACAAATGCAAACCTCTTCTCTGCTGCACAGAGAATAGTGCAACCAGAAGCCACTTCTCTAGCACAGGGTCTTCAGAAGCAACAAATGTGGCTTTTGGGTTCAGCTGCAAACACTATCTTCCCACCAGGCGCTGTTGCTGCCTAAAACACACTGCCCTGCAAGCAAGACAAGGGATTAGGCATATGTACCTGTGGTATACAGGTCTGTAACTGCAGACCCTACCTTGTGGCCTTGAGAAGAAGCTAGCAAGTGAAAGCTGCAGGAAGCATTTCATAGAAACATAAATATCTGACATCTTTCTTATTTATCCCTGGGCTATTCCTACATGGTGTCAATAAGAAGTTTAAATTACCTAAAAAGTGCAACAGATGAAGAATTATGCATTCACTGGGAAAAAAAGAAAAGATGGCACTCTTGTTTGATGAGAGAGAAACAAGAAGACAACATCTGTGATTCCTACTTACAAGCAATGGCTCTCTACTGTGGTATATTTCAGAAGTGTATTTACCTTTGTCCTATGTTCCACTTCAAATTACAAAGAGAGAAAAATAAGCAAACGTTCAAGCAGAGCTGATGTCTTTGTGGCAGAATCCAGTCCTATAGAAATACAGAGAACATGTGACCAAATTAAAAATACTTATTCCTACTCTTCATGTCACTGTAGTCTCTTTAATACCACTAGAAGAATCCAAAAGTAGGTGACAAATAGGGTTTCATATGTAGAATGTGTTGCTGCTGCAGAGATTTATTTTGCTTAGATACATTATTTAACTAAATGGGCAACTGCATTATGGAAATGCTGTGGCTGAATGTCTGTCTATGTTCTATGTTCAATGCTTTATTTTCAGATATCTATATGCAATTTAACTGTAAGACCTTTGAAGCTTGACAGAACAAAAGCCTTTACTTGGAGGCACTGCCAAACGGAACTGTGGAGTCCTAAAATTTTGTAACTGTCCTCTGAGTTCCTCGAGATTTAGCTACAGAAAATGGAATTTAGTTCAGAGGCAAGGGTCTGTGGAAGTGCACAGGCTCTGTAGTTTGCACCAGGCCTTGTCTGAATAGGTTTGCTGCAAGAGACAACACAACTTACGGCAGCAAGATGTCAAGGTTCTCCCTCACATATACAGGCAAACAACCACAAATTTTCCTTTGATACTTTTAATATTAGATAAAAACAAGCAGTCATGAAATAATCTAAAATACATCCTACTGAGGGATTTTCCTAATGCAGAGTCCATGCCCCATGCACACACTTTGTCAGCGCAGCTAATATTTGCAAAAGTCGTGGTCTGATTCCACAGGGGGAAGAGATGGAGGGGCACTGGGGATCCAGGGCCTGTCTACATGGGCACAGCCAGAAGCAGCTCAGGAGTCGCTGCCTAGTCTGAGCATTTGGAGAACATCAGGTCTAAAGGCATCCTTCAATTAATCTTACACTGAGCCACATATCTTGCAGGGTCTGTAGTGGTTTCCTTAAAAGAACTGAGGCTGAAGGGCCAAACCTGTTTTTTCACCTAGAGATTTTTACCCCAGTCTTGACAGATAAAACCTCATAGCTGCCTGTTTTAAAAGAGCTTCTGGAACTTTTAATAGATGTGGTTGTTCCCCAGAGCTGTTAACTCTATAGAATACAGAACACAGTTCTGCATTGCCTAAGGCTGGAGGTAGCCACCACAGGTACTTCAGCTACCTGGGAGATGAAAGACATAACTCACAGCAGCAGGCAGTGCTATAAAGGGTTGCCCCAAACTTAACAGTATAGAAAATATAAGAAGAATATAAACAGAACTAAAATTTAGCTATCAGTAGTGCGTGAGGATGATTGCTCAACTGATTACGAAATGCCATAACTTCTTAACCTCATGCATTGCTTCATAAAAACTTAATGGGGGAAAATTCTGGTTTTAGAAGTTAGCTTTGCTGAATACTTTTGTACAATGTGTGTTAAAAGCCAAAAATATTGACAGGCATCACTGGGGTGAGGCAGAGGACCAAAAAACACTGCAGGAAATAAATACTTGGAAGATGGTGGGAAATATATTTGGGCCAACTTGCTTTTTAATTTATACCAGTAAATTTAGGGGTTAACTCCAATCAATACTGGCATTAGAATTATAAAGACAGAAAACTAATGGGAGAGAAATTAATTGATTGAAGCTCTTACGCCTGCTTTTCCTGATGCAGGAAGGTAAAAAGAAAACAAGTTTTCAGAAGTGAAAATAGAAATATGAAATTATGATAGAAATTAAAATCCACAGACGATTGGCCAGAAAAATGTTAGACTTAAATGAGCATTAAAACAGCACCAGCTTGTTCCTGGGGATCTTGTGCTATTTATTGCCTGGTTTGCTAATGAAAGGTGCCAGACTCACTCTTCTTACTGTATAACAACACACCAAGGGGTTCTGGATAGAATACAGGATGATACTAGGGTGTCTCAGAAGCATAGGCAAAGCCAAATAATGCCATCTGGTAGCTAGGTTTTAGTGAGTAAATGCAAAAGCTGGTGGAAGGTTATGACAAGCACACCAAAGCTTAATAATGCGGAGACCTTAATCCTTTCTCCCCTGCCTGATTACCCCAGCAGAAAGTCTGCACCAGCCTGTTCTCTGTAAATGATTCCATTTACCTTTTTTTTCCTGGGCATGCTTGTACAGTATTTAGTATGTTTTCAGCATTGCCCAAATAATAAATTAACAATCAAATAGAAAAAAAAAAATCTATTCTCTCGAACTCTATTTTTCCAAGGTACAATCTGTGCCTAGAATTAATTTTATGCAGGCAAACTGTACTTTTAAGCAAAAAAGAAAAAAAAAAGTGTCTTCTCTGAGAAGTTTCACCAGGTATAAATATGGCATAAACAGATGTGGTTTTCCTCATGCTTGTTTGTTGCAGTTCACTCCTCATGTCTACAGGATTATCAAAAAATTTTACCTAAGTCTTTTCACTCCGACATGCCTGAAGGCTAGTGGAAAGGCAGTAGTACTTGCAGATCCCCGCTCCCAGAAGATGCTAACCAAGTACTTTGAATCCTAGGATCCCTTATCATGCCCTTTGCCCAGTCACTCCCATCTCCAAACACTCTTCACAGCATCAAGATCAGGGTGAAGATACTTTGTGCAGATGCTCAGCCTACTTTAAGGGCATCATCTTGTGCCTGACATAGGAGGTTCAGGACAGGGTTTCCTGGGGGGAGACCAAGATCGGTTTGACTCTGGTGCAAATAGTACAGAATACTGGCTGCGATAAAGAATCTATTACCTGTGTTGTACCAAACCATCCATCCCATCCAAGGCTGACCCTGAGCATATGGTACCTCTACTGCTATAAAAAGCCCACAATCCCTTCCCCCTCTGCATTCAAGCCCATCTTGCTTCCCATGCACTGGCCACATGCCACTTGCCAAGCTCCCCTCTGCTCTCAGCTGCCATTTGGTTGACAATTGCTGTCTCCAAGCTCCCTGACGTGCACAGCTAGGGCAGGGACTAACCTGATCTGAAAGGCAGGTGATCCTCCCAGAGACAGCTCATCCTCCAGGGATGGAGAATCATGGTGAGCCAGTCTGTGCTTTGGGAAGAATAAAAGCATGTTTTAACTTGTACTGGGAATGAAGAAAAAAATGACCATGCTGTGGGTTGAAGAGCTGCTCTGGCCTCTGTTAATGAGCAGATAAGATGCAGTGGTTTTAGATGCAAACCTAAATCCATAGTGTTTGGCTCTGAAACTGGCTGTGGCTTGTAACAGGGAGTGCTTTGCCAAGGGAGACACCTGCATGTTGTTCTCTATCAAAAGCTGCTAGACCACCTACATTCTCAAGACTCACCTCTCTGGAGCATGAAAACAGCATACGCAAGAAATGCAGATCCCTAGCAGAGACACAATCCACTGCACTTTTTTTAAGGATCAACCTGTCCTTGTCCTAATGAACTCTTTGGTAGATGTGGAGGCATCAAAGCTGGTGGACATTATGTGAGAGCACAAAATGGAAAGTTGGGAGACAGGTCATGAACTGTCCAGCGTACAGAGGTCGTGCCTACCTATGGCGAGCTTATTACCCTCGCTTCTGCAGCCTGTAGAAGTCTGAACGAATAAATATCAATCATCCACAATATCCACAGAGCAATGAATACAGACAATGGAGTAGTGATATATGTACAAGGATAGCTATACGTCCTTTAAATGTCCCCTCTGGCTTGCTGGATAATGCCCTTATGAATACTTGTAAATTAATGGTAAGAACTGAGCTGAAGACTTCCTAGTGACAGGAAATCATTTTGAGCTAGGCCCTGTTTTTTAAAAAATGAAAGGCTCATTGCACCTGCCTGGAGTACACAGGCTCAACTTGGGCACATGCAGTAGGCAGAGCAAGCCAGGTGGGTTCCCATCCGAAGGGCTCGGGGTCCAATTTTGGCATGTGCCTGGCAGCTGTGAGCTGGCCCTTGCTTTGGCAGCTCACCCTGAGGCAAGGTTCAGGACCTCCGCTTCTCTACTAACAGGGCTCGCGCTTGGCACAGTGGAAGGTTCGTCGGCCAGGCCTGAAATTCTCTGTATGGAGGTAAGACACTGGAAGAAGGGAACTCTAAAATACAAAACTCAACAATTTTGTACAAAATATGCCTTTTCAGCCAGCAACAAACTGAGCCAATGTCCATGGCCCAGTACATATTAATGCAATCCTCTGTGTTAGGTGAGCAAAAAATAACTTTTTTCTGCATCAGTCTGCCAAGCTCATTTAACACAAACGGTACCTTGCAACTTCTTGCAGGTCATGATTGTTGTTGGTTGAGAAGTAACTTGAAATGAGAACATCCTCAGTGTCTTTCATTGTGCTAAGACAGGTTGGACCAGACGATCCTTGAGGTCCCTTCCAACCTGATATTCTATGATTACTATGATGATTGTGGGAAAAAAATTTATGGAGAAGCACCCAAGCAAGGCCAGTTTTGGACCTTTGCAACTAACTCGGCTAGAAAATCATTCATCTTTAGGATATTTACCCCAGTTACCATTAAGAGGCCAAGGGAAGTAAGGTTTAAAACTCAGTTTCAGTTGATCACATGGAGCAGTGAGCTGAAGGCTGAATAAAAGCTCAGATGTTGAAGGCTGAGAAGCACGAAGGTGACTTTGGTTTGAAAAAGCCTAGGTCAGATTTCAAGAGGTAGTACCATAGTGTTTGATTTGGAAATCATGCAACACTGAACAGAAACCTCTCTCAGAAATGTAGATCATTCAAATATTTCTGGCATTTTTATTGATAACCTGTAAAAAAGCTTGTTCTGGGGTGTCTTAAGGTATTCAATAGGTGCTGACTCAATTACATTCCAGAGGAACTGCTCTGAGGCATGGAGAAGGATATTGAATGTAACTATCATTCTCATTACAGAAAAAATGTTGCATTTCCAACCAACGTAGGTACTTCCATATAAGGGAAGAGTTGACATGCCATGTCAACCTATGCCTCTCATTTTCTGCCAGAATAGTGGAGGGACTCCTGCATGGATAAGTTTCCTTGGCACATTTTTTTTAATCCATCTAGGACAATATATGCATATCTGCCCGTATATTCTCTCCCCCACCACATATTAGACATTCTCCATGCTAGCTAACGTTCATAGCGGGAGTGCTCCTGCAGTGGCCTGTTTGTCAGTAAGCTAAGCTCTGCAGTGTAAACTTTTGTAGTTTCATGATGATAAGTATAATTTTCACCCCTCTCTTCTCCCTTTGGGCCGCCATCCAGCTTGCCTGGTCCTTTTGCGCCTATTTCATCTGACTGTCTTAAACAAGTGTGACAGACTCCTGACATTACTGCCCAGTGCCCTGGTCATGTGTTGCTCTGAAAACGCTGAGGCAGAAATCAGATGGTCGAGGAGCCTTACGCTAAGAAGAAACTCTGGAGCCCTCCAGGAAATATTTCAGTGAAGCTGAGGTGACGGGTGGAAAAAGGCAGCAAGGCTGGGGAGGGAAGACAGACATTTTTTGTTATTTTAAACAAACAAATGTACTTGTCTTGATTCATAATGGGAATTTGGGTGGGAAGCACAGCTAGGAGGACAGAGGGAGAGACTTATTTTTATTATGAAAATATGTGCTAATTGTGGCTTAAAGCATGAAGGGAGGGTGTGGCAGTATATGGTGGAGAAACCACCTGTAGTGGAGGTGTGGATAGAAGAGAAAAAGGGCATAAGGATACTACATTTTTCATACCCACGAATTGAAAATTTCTATTTCTTTTCTAGTGACTGAACACCAGGCAGCCTCAGAGCACTGAGTAATTCAGATTCAGCTCTGCTTTTGGCAATAACTTTTACGGCTTGGTTCTAGCACCTTTTATTTAGACTTGCGTGAACAATTGGTTTTGGGTGGACTGAAATGTTTCAGTTGACCCAAAACTGACATTTGTTTTCACTCAGTCTTCTAAAAAGCATATTCTTTCCCTTTCAGGCATCAATTTGTATTGTTTGTGTTTCTTTAAAGCCAAGTAGTGGAAATGCAGAGAGGCATGATTTATACATGCAAGAAATTAGAAAAAGTTCTCTTCTTTCTCAGCAATGAAAAGTCCAGGAATGTCCACAGCACTTTCTCATGTTGTAAGAAAGAGAACTCTCCTGGAGCCTTTTATTTCCTGAGAAACTTTTAACCCCCAGGCTATGGGTGATTCTGAGCAGCAGGGTATCTGGCCAAGACTCTGTATTAAATGCCCGACTATGTATTGGTATTGATGCTGATAAGAAGTCAGACACCCAGTTGCTCCACACGTTGGGTGGAGCTCCAAATGCTCTTTTTTTAATGGCTATGGTAGCGCTCTATCTAAAACCGAACAGCTTCATCAGGACAGACCCATAGCATGGTGTTAATTAATCCCAAGCTATTTGGCAGAGATAGTTCAGGCAGTAACTCAAAGAGCATTATTTGAATTAATAGATTAATTGCTGCTGGTCTGAGTTTTTTGGAGCCTTGCTTTATTTTTATTAATACCCAGAACATAAATGTGGGTCAGTAGCACAGTGTTTATCTGGGGACGTCAGATGCAACCTTGTTGAGATGTGCTGGAGGGGTTCTACCACAAGTGCCAGGAGATACATCTTGTTCTGCAGTAAACCATATAAACTCCAATGGGCCCAGTACCTCTTCTGAAATAGTAAAAGACGTTCCGCTGCTTCTAATTACTATTCTAGTTTCCTCTTAACCTGAATGATTCAGCTCTGCTCGTCTGGAAATGGCTGTTGGGCCAGTGACCCTCAAGAGGAAATACAGCAGTATTTTTTTTTTTCATTTTGTGTAAGTCTTGTGGGCAGCTAAAAATGCAGAAGGGCTCATAATTTCCATTGAGTACCTTCTGTTTTCACCTTTGAAAAATCCTGCTGTGATCCTAACTGCATTGTTGAGGTATCTTAATACCTTTGAAATCTACTCCAAAAACACTGCATCCTTCATGCAGCAAAATGCAATATTTTATGCCTGGCTGAATGAGAAAAAGGCACATTAAGGAGAAGATGGAAAGTAAAATTTGGGTTGCTACTGTCTTTGTTCCAAGGACCAAGAGGGAGTTTTGGTGAGAGGGGAAAGAAGGAAAGGAAAAAAGTTAGGGATATACTGATACAGGCTGAGTCTATGGCCAAGTTTTTCCTACCCTCCCAAACAAGTTCTCATTGTCTGGTCCTTTATGTGAATTATCATTAACCACAACTTGACTGCTCTACTCTGCTTACTGAGTAAGCACATTTAACAGCCTCTGATAACACTTATACGCCTATGCCTACTGGGATAATTTCAGTATGAAAAACACTATATAAAAATCAAACTTTTCTCCAGCTCTTCTAACGTTGCTTGTCATGAAAACTCGGTAAGCAGATACATATAGCTAGGATTAATGCACGAAGTCTCACAGACAAAACATTTTTCTACGGCACCATGAAATGTTCTGCTAAATTTTTTGTTCTTCAGAACCCAAAGTTGGCCAGGAGATGCTCTTGAGAAGAGCTTTACAGTGAGCCTCACTGAGCTCTGCAGTTAAAAAAAAAATGCTCCTAAGGGACCATGCATGAAGCAATATAGAGGGTGAGTCAATTAGAAAATCATCCATGTCATGTGACTCAGGAAGTTCTGTGGCTGGTATATATACTACAGTTTTCCCATAAATAGAAGTGAGGAAATTGTTGCTCTAAAACTTGAATGTGTAGCTAATTTGAGCGTGATCTCACAGAGGGCTGTTGTGGAGTTCCTATTTGTTATTATTTGGTGATTAAGCATAGCTTGTACATCTGAAACTCTTTGTCTATTCATTCCACTTTTAGACTTGCAGCAGCAGATGCCATACCAATTCACAACAGAAGATGATTCAAGCAGAGACTTATCTCTATTTTGGGGACTTGCAAAGGCTTCCTCAGCGCTCATAATTCTGCTCATTAATTCCTTGACTGCTGTCATAAATCTTGTATTTTGATAACTCACTCATTAGCCCAGACAAGCAACACGCAACAGTTGGCAGAGCCCAGGACCCATCTTCTATATAGCAGATAGAAAGCAACAAAACATGGCTTCCTCACTGGAAATTTAAGCCTAATACATCTACACCTTGCTTTTCACTGCCCAGAAAAAAAGGTTGATGCCTTGACTTCCTAGGCTCAGTTCTTTTTTTTTTTTCAGTTAGGCTGCATTTTACTGTGGTGTACTTTCATTTCACTTAATGAGAGTTACCGTTTTCCAGTGAATAGAGAATCATTAATCATACATTGTATCTTCAAATAAAAACCACAGACACTTTTCTTAGTCTAAAGGAAACACCTCCCTCCTCCTCTGAAGTCCCATATACATCACAAAAATTTTCTGCTACTTGGAGACTAACCAGTGACTGGAAATCTGTGTCTCCAAAAGCCATGGGCTCAATAAAATAAATAATTAAACTGTCACCAGCTGTTTAAGTTAAAAATGATGTAACTGTTCAGATATTTGCTTCCATACACACAAACAAGATAAGCAATGGTCAGGAAGGAATTTTCATAAGTACCAAATTATTTGACGTACTTAAATAAGAATTTTTAGTCAAGAAAACACACATACAAAGAATATTTTCCAGCATGAATAAATGTTAAAAGTTTGATCTTTCATGTATAATCTGTAGCAGACATACAGAAACTAGCAGGAATTTATGACATTATTTCATTTTAAATTGTAATGCATGTATGATGAGAATATGGTTAACTGGGAATACCAATAGCATCAGTAAAGGCCAGCTCTTTTAAAGAAGCTCTTTTACTGAAAAGCAAGCGCTTACCTATTTGTCTACTACTTTGGAATCAAAATTTCAACAGCAAAAACTGCACAATCTTTTCCTGGAATGTTGACATGACAATGAACTTATTTTTGTCATATCTATTCAGAGAGAAAACAAAAATAGGATTCTGTAAGTCCTTACCTTCCTGAAAGTTTTCCTAAATCTCAACATTACTCCCCAAAAGGACTGATTTAAAGGGGGCATACAGTGAGCAAGGCCTTCCTTGCCAAGTTGCAAGAGAACAAGTTATTTTCATGCTACCAGTTATATGCTATTATCAGTTTTTCTATTCACTGTGACAAGGAACATGCTTTGATTTGGTCACTTTTGCTCTGGGCCACAGCCATATTATCTATTCCACTGGTGTTAATCTATGTAGCTAAATGATTGCTATAGCACCAACATTTTTAACAATGATGAGGCTCAGAATGAAATTATATAATGTTATTCCCCCAAAAGTACTGAGGGTGGCTTTTGAGGGTTTCCCAACTAGGTATCAAGTGACGTTTATGTACACACACCACAACCATCCACTTAGAAATCCAAACCTTGACAACAAAATTCCATCTTTTACCCTGTTCTTTTAGGTCAAGTGAAAGTACTGCTGAAAGTAGCAGGGAAAAACTTGTTTTCTTGATAGAAATTGTATATGACCCCCCTGCCTTCCTAAGACTTTTTCCAGGTCTTAGATGACTGACAAAATAATGACAGCTGCATCCTTTCTAATTTCTTAAAGGACTGCTGTTAACACTACCCAGAAGGACAAACAACCAGGGTTGAGGGGAGCTGGGAAGGGAGCGAGCTTGCACACTTCAGGAAAACAAGCACTGTAAAAGCTTCCTGAAAACATTCAACTAAAATGTAACTACTAAACCAGCTTTGAAATAAGGGAGTTAAATTACTGAGCGTGGCTGTGATCATTCTCCTAGTTTAAATTACTCTGGTATAAATGAAATTAAATAGGACCTGTACTCTGCTAATTAACCAACTTACCCACAGGTGATCACAATATGTGCCATGTAAGATCCCTGCAAAAACAAAATTTATACACCTAGAAATGACAAGTGTGCATATGAAAACCATTTTTGCAGTTTACAAGAATAGCAAAGTCCTTTGATAGCTAACCAGGAAAATTATAGTGGGGCGTGGGGGGGTGTGTGGAGGAAATTCTGCATACATTTCGAAGTAATGATTTAGACAACATTTCCCTTGAATTAGTTCATTTCAAAAGAGAACAAAGGGTTTGTCCTGCTGGGTAGCTTTTCAGCAGGGATGCCCTGCCTGCCTTATTTCAGATCTGCAACATTATGTGGTTTCAATTAGTGGTAGCACTTGCAAAACTAGTAACACAGACATTTTGGCATGAAATCTGACTCCAAGGCGGTGAAGGGTACTTAAGATCTACTCAGGGATGGGTGGAGAAATACAGTGTATCTGAAACAGTGTTGATCATTTGTCATAATGGTGTCATTTCTAAAAACCTCACTGTATTTTTATAGGCTTGGCTTTTCATTTCTCCTTTGCCTCCCTGTTTAGAATTTGCTTTCCAGTTATCTAGCATCCCTGTTTCCTGTTTCTTTGGCTACTTCCTAGGTCCTCAGTTAAGTTTTTATTCAGGCTTCTAGGGCAGCCAAGTGTCCTAGCTAAACATGCTCAAAATACTATGGTACTTGCCATACTTAACATTTAGAGAGTTGTCTTCATCTTCAAAGTGCTCTGCAAACACTAGTTACAATAAGAACAATCCTGCATTGTCAGGGACTGTCTGGTTTAATAGTCTGACCTTCCCTTTAATGTTGTGAAACAATTACTAAAATATCCTTTTAAGGCAAATGTTAAATCCTTTAACTTTGCAGTCAGGAACGCTACTGTTGCTATTCCACATCAATATAAGTGCCTCTTACATCTGCTGGCAGAAAAAAGCCTGTGGATGATTCAACCAAGTTTCCCAGTCCTACTTTTCCTAGCTATCTTGATAGGCAGGTGACATTTTGATGAGCAAAATAACAAATGTCATTGCTGTGGTGATAGACATATACAATATTCCAAATACCCACTGAAAAAGAAGTGTTTAATACAGGAATGAAAGAGGCAAATGCTTGACAGGATTTCAACATGTATAACTGTAATATTTTTAGCAATAAAGTCAATAATTTGTCTCACTATCACATCTATCATGGTGCTGAAGTCGTTTTTACCAAGACTTTCCTACATGCTACTCTAGTATGGTGATTGTCAACAAACATAGCATAGCTGAAAGTAGACTACAGCACAGACATGAGCACTTTTTTTTTCCAAGAGTTGCATTCCTAATCTCCACTAAAGGACTTCTATTTGCTTCAGTGGTGCTGAAGGTTGGAGACCAAAACAGACCCTAAAGATTGTGACCATATATTTGCTTTGCTAGCCTACTGCTGTTAATAGACCTTATTAAAAAATCTTTCCTTAAAATTACCACATATTTGCAATGTTTCATTTTGCTACTTGTGGTTGCTCCCAAGCTGAAAGAGAATTTAGGGGCTGCAAATGGAAATGGAATGAAAGTGTGGAAAACGCTGCTCATGTCAAACCCCACAGTATCCATCTGTTGAGTTATTCATGCATCTGGTCAACAGCATTTCTTTTTATCAGTGTCGACCTCAACCTTGCTCACACAGCCATTTAGCCTTACTCTCACTCACACTAGGAAGCAGCAATCTGAACTTAGGAGCGGAGGATGAAGCAAAAGCATGGGACAGGGTTAGACTTCCTCTTTCTGATCCACTTAACAGAAATGAGACTATAACTGAGCAGTTAGGCTACTGCAATCAAACTCATATGCAGTGTAGCTCAATTGATAGGCTAGAATACCAAATTTACCCCACACGCCTTGAAAGTCTCTGCAATGGGAGCATCTTATTTTGGTAACAGTCTTCTTTCTTTTTACATGACAGGTAATCCACAATGATCCACAATCATACAAGGACGCTGTTCGCAATTTCATTCAGACTGCTTAACAGCTTTATTGCAATTCTAGGAATAAAGACAATCACGTTTCGCTGACTTAAGAGAGTAGTTTTAATGCGCTGTGCCATTTGCCACCATCCTGATGGGCCTTTTTTGGTATGTGTGATCAATACATGTATTAATGCTAATAAAATACTTATGGAGTTTCCCAGATGTAGATGTGGCCCCTTAATCCTTCCCTGTTCTGCTGGGGATAATCATTTTTACAACATGAGATCACTTGCACCAGTGAAGTGCATTTTAACACCTTTTGCTCTTATCTATATGAACTGATGATCCTAATAGAATTCCAGCAGTGCATTTAAACTTTATTTCCTAGGTTAATCAGGCTAAAAGACAGTTAACTAAGTTTCCCAGTTCCCTAAGTTCCTTCTTTACATTAAAAAAAAAAAAAAAAAGCTGCTGGAATTGTTCATCATTAGAAATTTTGCTCATTGAGAAAAGAAAGGCAGCAATACTATAAAAAGAAAGGGTGTTTTTGTCTTATAGTGGACAGCATGGCACACACCAAAAGAAAAAAAAGAGAAATATTTTCTGAACAAAGAAGTCAGGCCAGTACCCCCCTTTTATTTTTTTGATCTTTAATCCCTTCTCTCCCAAGTAGAATGGCAAAGGAGCCCTTCTCTCTTTCTAATAAATAGCTAGCAAAGGAAGGCATTCAATGCTATGTCCCTTTGATCAGCACAAAGCTGTCAGCTCCTGCCGCTTTTTTTTCTAGCAGCTCTTGTTCCTGGTTAAAAGTGGAAGTAATACCCCCTGAAAGAAATACCCTAGGTGTCCTGCAAATCATCAGTACTATTTTTTTCCTTGTTGTTTTTCAGTAGCCCACCCTCCTGGCCTCAGCAACCTCCTTACTAACACCCCTCTTCCTCTTTCCACCCTTTTTCCAGAATACCAGTTTCATTTGATACGCAATTCAATGTGCCAGTCTGACCTACTGGGACCTTACTGTCTGAGACTCTACCACTGCGCAGACAGGGGAGACCTTCCTTCTAGCCATAAACAATGTTTACTTCCATACATTCATCTTCCTGTAAAGGAATTAAAAAATACTTCATAGACACAGCAAAGGGATTTTAGAAAATTAGCGTTTAATAATCGATAATACAGCTCTAACTTTTAAAAAAGCACAACTCAACAAACTAATAAAAAAATTACAGGTTGTGCTTGACCGAGTGTCTGAGAGCCTATTTTGCTCCAATCTGCAGGCTGCTGCATTTTAGACTACATCATTGCATCTCAGCAGTAAACAGTTTGCAAATATTGCCACTTTCAGACAGGTCACTCCACGCATTTTAAAGCAGGCTCCTTGTTTACTGCTGAGATTATCGGCAATCTGCATTTCTGCTCCTCATAGTGTCAGGACCTGATACACAGTTTGCAAATATTATGCAAAGGAAATAATTCACAAAGCCAAACAATTACAATCAAGTGTAGAGCACGAGACTGGCTGGTAATGGGAAAGCAGGGCAGAGGCTTTGGTGTCTGTGTGCGTGTGTGTGTGTGTGCATAAAGGATTGGGGAGGAGGGAATGGGGGAGTAAGGAAAGACGACTGTATAAAAGATTATTTTTACTAGACAATATCATAACCTTAGTGACATGTAATGATGTTTAGATACCTTTGCCATTTCCACCTGGTGATTGCTGCACTGGGTGCGTTCTGTGTGCCTATAGAGATATGTTTTTCAAAAATCAGGATGGAGTGAATGCCGCTCGTTGTTCTGGCTGCAAAATGTCAAACTGCAGTGGAAAGAAATACAGCATTGCAGTGGTGGTGCACTGAGGCCCCCGGTAGGAAAGCAGGAGCTATTAAGTGGAAAATTCCTGCAGAGGACGTGTTTCCATTTCTAATGCGAAGAAAGAGGGTGTTGTTTGAGGCTGGCAGGTCTGTGGAAAATACAGAAAACACAGGGAAGATGAGAGAATGACCTCATTGAACTCTGAGAACTTAAGCAAACAAACATCTTCAGCCAACATACCACATTCTTGCAGCGCTTCTACCCAAAAAAACAAATTGACCTATAAGTTATAAAATGGCCAACGAGCCCCCGTGCCCCATGTAAATGTGGGGAGGGAGAAAGATTTTTCACAACAGGGGAAGGGATAAGCAATAAAACCTGCTGCATCAGTAAAGAATATATGGAGGTGAGCTGCCCGTCCCCCCACACCACCACCTTCCTACCTTCCCAATGGAGTACTTGCATGAGGTTCAGGTTTAATTGTGCTCTGAATACCAGCAGAATGATGGCACTAGTTGTTTATTAGAGTATGAACTATTTCAGCACAGCATAAATTTTCCATTTCATAGAATCCTGAACGCCTGCAGGGAAGGGACTGGGTTTTGTGAGCAGAGGGTGGCCTCTGTAAAAGTTGGTGGGGGTTTCATCTTAGGGACGGTTAAAACCGCATTCTTTGAACCTGACTGGGGGGGCTCTGGGGAGCATGTTTAGGATCTGTGTTTCCCCCTATAGAGGCCCCGTGTAGTGTTGACTTGTACTGCCTGAGTTACCATTTTATATCAACAGAACAACTCCTAGTGTAAAAATGCAGGGGCTAACCAAAGGCCACGGGTTCTTCTGTGGTTGTTGTTCTACATAGCTACAGCCTGGCAGAAAAGGAACATGTATGCCAGCATCCCCAGTATCTGAGTGTGCTGAAAGGTTTGATTCATTGTACGAATGCTTGCCTCAGTGTAATTCCAATAACTAATTAATTGAACATAGCAGAAAGACAGTTATTAATTGGCAGAACAGCAGACAAACCATAATTCATAGTTTACAATATTATTACTTACAAAACAGAAAAGGGCTTTTCTGTTAACTAATAGTGCATTTGCTGTAGGAACATTTTCTCTGCTACCATGTAATTCCAATGTGCACTTGTAATGGATAGGGCTTTTTTTTTTTCTTGTTTACACTGTTAAAATCCTGTTGTCTCCCATTTGCAGATGATTTTATGCACAACCAAAACCTGCTCTACCATCCAGCATTTTGCATGGACTTTGCCTGTGATAGGCATGTTAGTTTTGAAAGGTCCTTGCAACTTTAAAGACTGCATGATACTTTAAGGAGAAGCACAACTATAAGCAGATAAAGTGTTTGATCTTGAAGGTGCGCTTTTAAAGCATATATATAGGAATAGGCAAAGTTCAAATATTAGCAGCAATGAAAAAGCAACTGACACAAGTCACAAACTACAGATGCACATTCAAATTTCATGTAAGCTGCTATTTAGATCCAGTGGTTTGATCCATTCTGTCATTAGATTAGAGACCACTAGCCATGAATGCAGAGGTATAATTCAGAAAACCCCAGCAGCTGTAAGGAGCTGACTAGATTCAGTGCTCAGCTTCCCTCACCAAAACATTGTAGAACAAGATAAAGTGAATTAAAGATGGATGCTGAGGACAAAGATCCCAAACTGGATCCAAAAAATGCAACCCATGCCTCTTGCAGGGTTTGAAAATGTAACTAAACTAGCATTTTTTCCTTTCCAGTGTGACATCTCCCTGAATATCTGGAACACAAGGCAAAAAATGACAGAATTACATACTACCAAAAAAAAAAAACCCAAAACACACCCCTGTACGTACAAGATTTCAGCATTATTTTTCAGGCATACTTTAAGCTGTTTGGACAAAGATCAAAAAAGGTGGGTGAAGACTGGGGCACGTGGCTAGATCAAACTGAATTTCTCCCACAGCTATTAAGTATTGCTTTTCAAGTCTCCATATGCCACTTCTTTCAGGTATGGAGGAGATACTATTGTCGTAATACAAACAGGAAATAATTCTCATCTATACAGCTCAGATCTGAAACCAAATTTGTTCAGAATCCAGCACTATTTCAGTTTAACCCTAAATACCTGCATCCTCTGCAGCACAATGGCCAAAAGACTTTTGAGAGGTCCACAGTGTTGTGTTATTCCCTTTCTGGGAATGTTTAACCAGGGCAAACTATATAGTGCAGCATTTCTGCAGGATGCCATGGGTTCTGTTTCTCTTTTCCATGTGCTGTGTAACTAAGGGGCACTGTAAGGGGCGCATAACTTACAGACCAGAACAGCTTTCTACTCTACACTCTGACAGGAAATAAAAAGCTCCCAAAAAACCTCGAGAGAAAAACAAATTTTGTGAATGACAAATAGAAGCACTGCCAAAACAAAAGAGTTTCTTGCATCTAATAAAAGGAAAAAGGCAGATTTTTGCTCATCCTTACCTTGTGGCTGCAAATGCCAAGAAACAGAAAGACATAAGGAGCACCCCGGGAATAGTTAGGGCTCTGGATTTTAGCACCCATTGCAGGATTAACTCTTCTGAGGAGTGCAGGGCTTTGGTTACATTTTCCCTCTGCTTTTATACATTCTTTATCTTTTACATAGTAGACTCAGCTCATATCGGAGCTCCTGTTTTGCGTTCAGTTTAGAATACTTGAGATACCTAAAGGGACCTCTAAGAGACTATTTTAAATAAAAACTTAGATAAATCTGGGTGATGAAGTACAAACCTGAGCCGAGGAGATAGCAGGCAAGCTATGTTCAGCTCCTGCCAACGCACCTCAGTTCAGCCCTATATTACACTTTCAGAAATGTACAGAAATGCCTGGTCAAACCAGCCTGTGCAGAATTTCATGAAGCAGAAAAATAGGTAATAAAATAAACCAAAAAATTAATACTTTCTGACTTGCACTTCTTTGTGTCACAGTATCAAAAGACATAGAGTAAAAGAGCCACAGAAATCATTGATCAAGATATGGCCTTTATTTCTTTGTTCTTTTATTTTAAATCATCAGATTCATCACAATTGGGAAATGTGAGCTGTCAGCATGCCCAAGCTTGCTTCAGCATTGTCCGCTTGTTCTGACTGTAGTGGAAATAGCACACTCGGCCTCTGACCACTGATGGAAGCATTAAATTCTCTCCCCTAGGTTTTACTATCACTGATCATATGGGTCTGTTTTTTAGGAATCTAAGAGCTTGAAAAAAGTTTTGAGATCATTAGCTGTAGAAGACCCAAGTGTGAATCAGTCTCCCTCCTTGTTTTGCAGTTCAGATGACTCCCAGTTTGGACAGCTGGAGGATGAGGACCCCAGGACGTGCTGAAGAGTAAGCTTACTGTTTTATCTGGATGCAGAGAGCAAGCCTAGTGGTCAGTGGTTTCATACTTAGGCAGGAATAAAAAAGGAATCTTCACAGTAGTATATACACAGAGAACTTTCATGGACAAAACGTGTAATCTGCCCCAGCACTGACATGGTGGAGACCTTTATCCGTCTCAGGAGCCATAGCTCAAGATGTGGGTCCTGCTTAGGAGCCATAGAAGGCAACAAGAATCATCAGGTGTTTAGAAACTTCATTTTGGGAAAGCGTTGTTCAGCCTCCAGAGGGAAAAAAGACAGGGCTTTCAAGCACTTGAAGGTCAGCTGCAAAGAAGGAGGTAATCTGTGTTTTCCATGGCCATTGGAATAAGAATTAGCTCAAAC
This sequence comes from Ibidorhyncha struthersii, assembly GCA_013398815.1. Classification (NCBI taxonomy): domain Eukaryota; kingdom Metazoa; phylum Chordata; class Aves; order Charadriiformes; family Charadriidae; genus Ibidorhyncha; species Ibidorhyncha struthersii. Next base: position 981,791 of record VZSZ01010737.1, read on the forward strand.
CATATTAAGACAGAATTATCTTGGGCTGTATTAAAAAAAACTAATGTTGAGTCACAAGACAAGGTACAAGTACAAAACTGAAAGTATTCCCCTGAATGCACATCCTCCCACATACCAGAAGGAATACATAAATCAGTCTAAGTGTGGGTCAGTTTATGCTTGGAAACAGGTTTGACTCAACCAGAGGTTGAGTGCTGCTCAGTTAGGTTTGACTCAACTGGGTGCTGCCAGCCGCTCATGAAAAAAGCATGGGGGTAGAATTTACCCAACGTTTGAAAGTGATGGCACAATGGAAGGCTTTGGACCTTGCTGTTGTTCCCAGCTTCTTGAAAGATCTCAGTCGCAGTTGGCCTCTACAGATATATATAGATACGTATTTTTTCTTATAGCAATTGATCTGGCAATGAGGAGGTCTTGACTGGGCTTTCTGCAGACTGATGTGTTTGCAGTGCAAGAGCCTAACCATTAAAATGAAAAAAAGGCTAAAATTTGCCTCCCTGTTGAAACAGTCTGTTTCAGTAGAACTTCCCCCAATTTTTACACCAGTGAAGCTAAGTTAAATTGTATGTGAGGCAAGACAATACAGACACTAAAGATCTGAGTCAAGATCAATCAACCTCAGGATTTCTCTTACAATTTAAGGAGAGGTCCCTGGAGATTATTGATTTCTATAATGTGTATTGCCAAAAGAAGTCCATGGGGTTCAGGGAGAAGCAATAAAGGAGGCTTTTAATATACTCTCTTTTCTGCTTTTGGTTGTGATTCATGTAATTAATGAGTATGATGCTGAACTCCCTCCATCCAGCATGGTGGGAATGTTTCCTAGTGTCACTAACAAGTATTTCATCTGATTCAGCCCCATGAGCCACCACCGCATAGAAGCTAATTGCGAGGATTAGGGCACACCAAGACACTCAAGCTCCACTCCTGTGGGTTTGGGGAGAAACAACACATTTAAACATTCCAGCTACAGTTCCCTTGGCAACGTACATAACAACAACTCAGTAATAACTACCGGTTTCTGTTTTCTTAACCCTTCAGGACATTGACTGAATGAATACTTCCTTGAGGAAACAGTTCAGTCAACCAGATGTACTCAAACACTCTTAAATCCAGCAGGCCTTTTCTCTTTGCAAAAACAACAGGTGAATTCCACATCAAACTGATCTTCTCCCCTAGCATTAAAGGGTTTAATTCAAACACACGCATATACCATTAGCAAAGCCTCTGTAGAAGTCTACATGAAAAAAGACAATAAAAAACAATCCCAAAACATCAATGATTCATATCATTATAAATTTCCTGTAGATCAGCGGACACAGAGAAAAAATGCACAAGAAATTCTATAAAGCACATAAGTACTCTTAAGAAACAAAACAATATTAGCATTTGTGTAGATTACAGAACACAATACTGTTCCTGTCAGTTTTAGCAATAATAATGTCTATAGCAACTTTATACTGATTCCTCTTGGAATTTAAAATACTTCATAAATATTAACTAATACTATGAAATAGTAAGATTTACACCATCTTTGTGAAATACACGAGAACCTCCCTCGAGTTTATTCCACTACCCAATGAGCTAGAGTTTCTTGTGAGGTTAAGCACATCTCTTCTTTAGCAGTGGCTGTTCCTATCACACAAAAGTTTGGAAGAGGAACCTCTAGCTTAATGCATGTGCAAGGCGGTGGAGGTCACCAGATCTCACCTGCATGTCACAAAGAGCTGGTGTAGATTTTGGGCTGTCATTAGTAGGCAGAATTAATGAACATGCCCACAAGGCCTTAGTTAATAGCTGAAACACCAATGCTATTTGGAAGGTTTATTTAGGGCAACGGTGTCCCCTGTTGCCTTCGTCAGAAGTTTAGGTTTATGAAAGCATTAAAATCTTTACCCTAGGGACCTTTACCTTAGGTTGGGGTCATCAAATGATGTGTAGAGATCGTCTGAAGAGAACTTACCTTGCTTCCTCAGCATGCAAGAAGCAACCTGATCTAGCTTTTTAGGAAAGCAAGAGAAACCATCAGTACCTATGATAACCCTATAATTATTCCTTAACTACCAGTGCACCAATGCACGCTTACTTTCTAGAGATTGAAGCTACAAAGCTAAATCAGGGCTCAAACAGATGTTGGTGCAGTCTAAAGCAATTACAGTTCATAACCCTGCTTTTTTCCCCCCCTTTCTCTCTGTAAGCTTTAATTTTCGTTATTTTCAAAAGGAGCTTGCATGACTTTCCCTTAGATCTATCCTGTGATGGCGAGACACCTTGTCACATTTTGTAGCTTTATACAAGAAAGCACACACAAGAAAGAATAAGTACACCTGCAAAACTGCTGAAGGCTTTTTAGCCTTAAACATCTATGGCTCCATTGCTCCAGCATTGCTCTCCATTGATGGGGAGTGCTCACCTTCTCCTCTGCAGCAGCTGCTATGTAAATCACTGGAAAGCAGACCCCCCCACACACACACCTCCACCATCAGCCTTAGCTCACAACAGTTTGTTAACGATTATGCAGCATCCTCACTAACGCATGGTTGCCAGGGCGTCCTTGTTCCCTAGCCAACTACTATACTAAGGCTTTACTGGCAGCTATCCAGCTGTGCTTCATTTAGGAACCTCAGCAGCAGTAAAGGATGTGTTCTCCCAATTTACTAGAGAAATAAGTCTGTTGCTTGTCTCCTAAAGGCTCTAAGCATTTGGGGAAGCAGTAACTTTTCACAGAGGACTGTAGAACAGGCAGCTTCTCTTCTCCCTATTCTCTACAAACCAGAATTTAAATCTTACTGCTGAGAGCTTGGATTTTATACTAACCCAGCTAGCATGGATCCAAGATGCATCAGTGTGGCACTGTGCCCAGACCAGCACAGGCACAGAGCCACACATGGCGATACTTTCCACAACTGGGCTGGTAACTCTTAGGTTTTTCCTATGCAATGCGGTGGTATTGTCTTGCTCAAGAGGAGAGGGGGTGTCTTAGTATGTGCTGCTGTTTCTAGAGTTCCTATTTCACTAAAGATTTTATAGCCTCACAGCAACATGAATCCCAGCTAACATTGCTTTTAATGTCAAGTTTTCTTGGGCAAACTGCATTTAAGATGGAAGGAGCATGATGGCACTACATAGCTATGAAAGGGCCTTTCTTGCCATTTCAATTAGTGTTGGTGACACCCAAAGATATAGCAACGCTATGGCCAATTCCAGGCTGGACAGAAGTTGATGGCAGGATACCTGGTGCCAGCAGCAGGCAAAAATCATTGCCATTGCAGTAGTATGTGCCCAAAGAGAGCTGAAGAGCAGTGCTCAGGCTGAATGAAAAGCCAGAAGGAGGGTCACACCGAGAGGACAGCTTGACAGGTTTTTATTGCTTATGCCATGATTCTTCTGTTTGTTAAGGCCTCCAATGTGTCACTGCTCTTGAATTCCTCATTGCTAGAACAATTAATGACGTACATTTGTGCCCTTAGTGCCGTCTTGTGGTAACTTTATAGTAGCATTCACGCAATAACTGCCATATAAAGAAAGGAAGGGGGCATCCAGATGGAGATAGGATTTACTGAATTGTACATTCCTGCTGTCCCCAAAGTAGAACAGGGTTCCACACGCTAAGGAAAGGATAATTTAGACTGAAAAAAATCAATAAAAGGCAGATGCCGCCATCACTTCAGCTGTCACTCATATACCTAACAACTGTTGCCTATATGTCTTTTATATGAGAATTAATCCAAACCAATCTCTTTATTTTGAAAAGGCAAGAAATACAGCTGTGTTTAAGACAGAAGAACTGCACAAATTCAAGTTTTAGAGGTCTCTTTACAACCTGAAGCAATTTGTTAAAATGGCATCTATACAATTTTGCTAATTTGGGCAGCAGTTTAGTCAAATCCTGGCACTCTTTTTTATCCATACTACGTACGTGTTAGCTTACGTTCTGGCTTTAACCTGGGAGAGGCCAACCAGGTTTCCTAGGCAGGGGAAGTCAAGACAAATTAAACACCAGATCACATTTAAGGTTTCTCCCTACAGAATGGGTAAGCCTCACTTAAATCAGTATTCCGAGACTGCAAGCACAGCTATTGAGGACAGGCCAGATGCAAGCCAGCTCTAGTTCCCAAAGCGAACGTGGATTAAAAGGTATGATTGCAGATCTAGTTAGGGTAACTTTATCATATCTTGTAACAGATGAGCTAAGAATGATATGCATTGCTAGCACAAAAGCAGAGATTTTTTGCACTCTAAGGCTGCTTTAGCTATCACTTAAATGTTCTATATAATAGAAGTGGCTGATCCCAAAGACATATATCAGACTAGTTAACAGACTAAGGTGTGTTGTCAGTGGACTACAGCTTTAATATATATAAATATATACATACGTAAAAATACATAGGAATTATATGTGTGTAGTGCTTCTGATTGATAGTACCTGAACTATTTATAGTCTAGTCTTGTTAAGAGAAAGAACACCATATTTGCAATTCATTTGATCTCCAAAGAAATAGTAAACACTGTGTCTGTGCTATTAAGTAAATATATGAGGTTGAAAAGCAATGTAATAATGAAAGAAAAGATGGCAGATGAATTACAGAGCTACATCAAGCCTTACCCTGCTACCACCCAAGAAGGCCTGATCATCAATATTCAGCCCTCAGTATTGCACCTATAGCTTTAGCATTTCAGATCTAAAAAAAAAAAAAAGACAAGAATTTGGCTTTTGTTCACTGTGTGAAAGGGGAGTGTGTAGCTCCTCACATAGTCCCACAGGACATGCAGAATTCAGTGACTTGCTTTATACAACCTTTCACTGGAGGAATGTGCAGGCAGCAAAAGTATTTGTAATACTAATTAAAGATTAGAAAACCCTCATTTAGGAAAATGCCCCTTGGCAGGGTATTTCAAAATAAACTAAACATATTTCTGTCCAAAGTGATGGAAAGGGTTGTATTTCTCAATTTAGTTAGAGAAAAGGGAATTAAAAATGTGCTCTGGTTGGGGTGAAATGGGTTATAAAAATGAGACATAAAGCATTTTACTTCAGTGCTGACAAGGGTCCAAACTAAAGAATGGTCCTGTAGTCTAAAGACTGAAAAAACCAAAAGACATCTAGATAGAATAAAGTCTCATTTAATATAACAAGCTATTCAAAAAATTAGCAGCCCTCTTCCTAAAATAAAGCAATGAAAAAATGGTCACTCTTTTTATCACAAAAAAAAAAAAGTGAAAATGTTATAACCAATATTATGGCTCAATGGAACACAACCTATAGTTACAGCACCAAATTTTACCAAAAGAAAGACTTCTAAAACTGAGACAATATTTTGAGACCATATGGTACCCAAACCTAAAACTTTGAACATTTTGACCATCTTCATTCTCTATGGACCTTGTCAGAGTAGCAAAAAACCCATCAAAGGTAAATTAATAGGGAATCTGGAAATGCCTCTATAACTTAGAGCTTTGCTGATGAAAAGTAATGCACACAGCATGAACTGATATTAATAAGTGTACAAAATAATGTGTTATCCCTCATGGTATATATAAATGTTGGCTATACTTATGTTTTTTTGGAAGTACTGTTGTCATGGTTACCATTCATCTGTCTGTATGTTTCAACGTGCCCTGTTTTGTAAGGTTGAGGTTCAATTCAAGTTCATATGAAGCAAATCAACTGAAGTTTTCCAATGTGGTCTCTAATTTAAGATGCATCATTTTCTGAGAGGCCAACTTGAAATACTTTCAGCATGATTTTAAGAGATGTCAAGCACCTTCAAATGCAGCAGAAGTCAATGTCCTGTATGCAGTGACTGAGTCATGAATAATTAGCCAAACAGCACAGTCCATAACAGTCTTATTTTAAAAAGCTATAAACCTCTTTCAGTTGGTAGAGGGAATGTTTCTGTACTCCTGCAGGCTGAAACTACCACTGTTAGACACTAAGTGAATGACATGTCATTCTATCAGCAGCAATTTATTTGTCTGAAGCTATAGGAATGCTTGACTGTAATGCTGTAAAACATAAACTTAATACCTATGTGCAGTATCAATAATCCAGTAATTTTCTTCCATTGAAATGGAAAACTCCATTTCCCCTTTCCTTTTGCAAATTTCCTCATGTGCAAATGTTGGGAGGGGAGGGGGGAGATGAAAGACATTTTGTCTTTTTTAGTTCATTAAAAACCTTAAGCTTTAAACCAAAATACCAAGATTCAGCAATAAACTCAAAAACTTCTAGACAGGGTAATTGAGAATTAGCTCAGGTACCTCTCTGTGGGGTTTGCATTGTTCTCTGCAGGTACACCCAAAGGGTCAAACTGACATGTAAATGTCCTTTTTGCTTTTCTATGGAAACAGATGGACCTGCCTTTCAAAGTAGCCTCTTCACCTTATTAGCCTTAAGAAAATCCTTTTCACCAGCTCCGGCAAGCCACAGGCAACTGCAGAAGGCTCCAGGAATGGCTCTTTCTTTGCCTTCTCTTTTCTCAATTTAGCTTTAGCTGAACAATGTGGCAAGGAGGTGTTGATCTTTGTTGTAATGCAGTGCATGGAACTGGAGCCTGCTTATAGGGAAAGGAAGCTTTGTGGTAAAGTTTCAGTATAGCCGACTTCCCTATGAGCATATTAAATTCAATTTAGAATTAATGTTAATATCGCCTCCTTTTCTCTTTGGTACAAAAATGGGAAAGGAAAGGGTAGGGGAGAAGGAAAGTTCTAGATCAGTGTCTCTTTGTATTCAAGGTTCATCCCTTGCATAGTCTTTCTGCTTTTAGTATTTGTAGTTCTTGACTCCTGTTCTCTCAAGGGTGGATGCAGGTGAGCTAGCTATGTTCTCCATGGCAGGTCTTCCTAGCTAGAAGTGCTCAAAGACTTTGGTCTCTTTTCCTTTTGATTGCTGGGCTGTTAGTTTCTTTGGTTTGCTTTGTTTCCTTAATGAAATGGTCCTTGGGGACATCCCTTTGCAGTGGGGTGAGCCAGAAGCATCACTTTTCAGATTATCTCTACTCATTCATACATCTCACAAGTGCATAGGATGCGATTGTTAAAAAAAAGTCTTGCCCTTTCCCACAGCTCCAGAAGACTTCTGAGGCACTAATTTAGTCAAAAAAAGAAAATTAGAAGTGTAGGACACAAAATGCAGCATAAACCAAAAAGAGAACCAGGTCAGCATTTTTGTGTTGTATGAACATATGCACGAATACCTGTGTGCCTATGTGCACATATACAGTTGGGTGTATGTAGGTGTCACATGTGTGTTGGTAATGTTGGAGACACGTAATAAATGTTATCATGGGCTTTACGACACACACTCCCACCCCGCACCTACGTATTATTTATCCAATTCTATCTTTTGGAAACCCATTCAGACATATAAGTAGGGTTGATATTTCTCTGTGTGGGTGTGTGTATTTGTAGTCAGAGCTGCTCAATTGTATTTTTTTTTTTTTTTCAGACATCTCAACATTATTTCATGATTTTATTTCACAGTGTGCATTCTTTATGGCTCTTCACTTATTTTGATACTAAATGGGCCAGTAAATTATAAGCTGTATCTCCTAAACCCTAGAGTTAAGCATCATCGGAGAGCTGAAGATGAGTTGTAAGTAAATTAGATTGAAGGAGGCCTCTTTGGCCCCTGTTTCCAATTCCAGTGTATGTTCAGATGAGTGGAAAATGTTTGCTGCTAACCTCAGTGCTGGGCTTCCAGTTCACTGCACAAGTGATACACTTTCATACACTTGGTGATGTGGTCTGTGATATATGGAAAGAGGAAGAGAGCTCTGAGATGAACTCTAGGTGCACCTATTTGTTATGCTGTGGGCTCCAGAGGCCTGGCACCATGCAAAACAGCATTTCAAAAGTCACTTTCTAGCTCATAACATGAGACAGTAGTGATAACATCTCTAAACAGGCTGCCTTTGCAGAGAAAGCATCCCCTGCTTTCGCACCGTGTTAAACACCGAACCGATCAAGACACTGTCTGGCATTGCAGGCTGAGCCTTGTCCTCTAGTGAGTAAGTGTACAGTATAGGGAGAATACAGTGTCAGAATATTTTCATCACAAGCCCATGCTTTTAAACAGTGTATTAGCAAAGCATCAGCAGGGGGGCAGAAAAACAAAGACTACTTTCTGATTTGTTCATTAAAATCAAGTAATTATTTAGAGTCTACCTGATCAAACTCTGTACTTTTTTTTTAAAAAAAAAGTCATCATTCTGCCTGCTTGATGTTAAATGGTAAAACAGCACAGGAGTGAAAATATCCTGGAACCCTATATCATCTTCATTATCTTCACTGGTGAAGTGAGTGAGTGAGTGGAGAGGTGTGAAATTCCAGCAGAGAGGAACATGCTGTTTTAAGAGGAAGTGCTGACATGCAGGCTACAATTAGACAAAAAATGACTGCTGACATTTAAAAATCATTACAGAGAGGAAATTGTGAGTGTAATTATGTCATCATTGACACTGTTCAAGTGTGCTGATGCGTTTTTGCTGATCAAAATCAAGTGTTTATATTTGTAAATAGAATGCACTTAGCAACTCTATCAATGGAAATGTTCTAGCCAAGAACTAAGGAAAATAGAGCCAAGTCACTTTGACAAAAACTTTTTTTCCTTTTTGTTGATTTTCAGTATTTTGATTTCAGGATCATCTTTTGCAAACAAAATTGTTTCTTGTTATTTATTATTTTGGATGACTGTTTAATTGGGCTTTGTTTGTAGAATTTTTTTGCATAGAACAATAGGAATGGCCATTCTGGAGCGAGCCAAAGGTCCGTTTTGCCAATGGCCTGGGGCCAACAGTAGACATCTACAGACGGATATAAGAGAACATTAAGTATATAGTGATATTAGCTACAGCAGTCTCCCAAGCTTCCAAAACCTGCTGCTCTGGGACTTCACAGACTGCTCAAAAATATCAGAAAAATGAAGTCTTTCTGACTGGTTTTAGAAATAGTTGGATACTGGAGTCAGTGCAAAGGGAGACATGATGTCAGGAGGTGGCAAAATATGTAAATGTTATCATTTACTTGGAGAAGAGGAGTTTGTTGACTGAGCTAATACTGAATTCTTGGCACTGCATTATTTAACACTGTTCGGCCTTAAGCCGTGTCATAAGTCTTTTAGCTATGACATATTATCACTCAATGACAGAGAAGAGTGACCAGTCTATGATACATACAAATCCTCAGTTCAGAATGGACAAAATAAGTGAAAGGGTATGTTTCTGGCTGATTTCAAAACCAGATTTTTTTTTTTAATCTTGAAGATTTGGGAGATTATATATAAATACACTGCATAAATGTGAAAGCAGAAGTGTTTGCAAAGGCTCTTAAGGAACGTAAGAAAAGGTCTTGGCTTCTGCAATGAAACGTCCACAACAAAAACTGTCTACAAATGCTAGTCCTCCTCAGGATAGCATTTTGTTCATAGTATTCTGGAACATGTTTATGGTGGAAATTAAGAAAAAGACTAAAAGTGTAAACAAGAAAAGGATGCTTAATAATGGGGTACTCCACATTTTCAACACAGTTATTCTCAAAGGTTGTGGCAGAAACAGAAATATGAAGATTGAATGTCAACTATTCAGGTTAAAACTAACCACTCCTCAGCCTACATCTACTGAGCTCTAAAATTCTCCTCAGTATCTCTTTGTTATTTTTATAAGAAAGAAATATAAAAATTGGTTTACCTTTTCTTTCTGTTTTGTCAGTCTTCTGTTTAAACAGACTTTGCCCTTTAGGAATGGGGTTTTTTACAATCCATCTATTAATTTTCTGGGTGTCCTCCTGCAGCCAGTTTTTCTTCTTTTGACATTGGGTCCATCAGTTTCCATCAGTGTCCCTGTTTCCTGGATGTCAAAATGTATATCCAGTAAAATTGTGTTACCAGAATAACGTCAAGAAACTGTATAGTCACCACATCAGCGAAAGAGCTGCTTTCATAATGTCATTTTATGATTAGATGAATACCGTAATTCATTTCTAGAGTGATAAGGATTTCCATGTCAAAACACAGAATTCTTTGTGCCATTAAAACAGTAGAAATCAGTAGTTAGGGAACAACCCATAGTGGGGTTCTTGGGAGAGGCCAGGCTCACAGGTATTTCGGATGACTACTTATTGCAGCAGGCAATCCTGAAGAACCCACAAAAGTGTAGGCCACGGAAATAGGTAATAAGGCTTTGCTAGTGTATAAAAATAGGACAGAAAGAATAATGTTATGTTACTGTGTTTTATATTACAACACTCACTTACAAGGTTATTTTCATCTTTATGTCCCTTTTCACTAATCCTTACCTTTCTAGATTTATTTTTTCTATGGAATCAGCGTTTTCCATATGTTATCTTAGTGGAAGACTTATTTAATTACTGCTTGTGACAAGGTAAAGAAAAAACATTTTTCCTGTTCTCTGCTTGTTTTTGAAAGACAGAAGTTGAAAAAATTAATCTTTCTTTGCACAGTAAATTGGTACCACACACTTAACTCATTTTAAGCACATCATTCCATAACAGCTGAACTTTGAAACTTGGCAACATCTAATAATTGTTTTCAGTAATCTATCTCTAAGTGTATTTGAAAGACATTACTTGGTCTGAAATTATAATAAATGCAAGACTGACAGGGTATTGCTGAGTATCAGGACTGACAAGTAGTTAAAGCCCCATTCCTACCAAAGGGAGGTAAACACAAATCAGTACCAGCAGACAGCCCTGTGTAGTCCACCTAAATGCAAGGAATTCCACACCAGTTCAAGATCTGACCCTGAAAGTAGAATTGGAAGGGGCTGAGAGAGGTCCTCTAGTGCATCTTCAGTGAAGAGTCAAATCTACATGTCGTCTTCGCTTTTGGCTTGATGATGATTGTGTTTTGTGAGAGGTTTTATTATTTTATTTATGTTTAATTTTATTTTTTTGTTAAGACCATAATGGGCATTCCACAACCCACGATAAAATGTATCCATCTTCACTCTTGGAGATCTTTACCTAAACTCTAACCTGAATCTTCCTTGACATTACCTCTTTGAATACCTACCATAGAGTTCTTTTTGCAGGATGAATCTTTCAGTCTTTGAGGTTAGCCCCTAAGAAAACTCCTGCTCTCGGTAACACAGCAGTCTGCATTTTCTTCACTTCATATGACAAGAACAAGTAGTGTCGGTCTCAAGGTATTGCTGGGTGCTTTGTATGAGGCAGAAGGGAAAAAAATACTTCCCCAAATGAAACACTGCATCAGCACTGCAATTAGAAAAAATATTGTAAGCAATAAAAAAATGCAAGTCCTTGGAGAGTGGAGGGTGTCTCCTTATATTGCCTGTATTCCACAATATTCTGTTTATGCTTTCATTGCAAAACAATTTGTCAGTCTCTCATTTGCCAAGACATTGTCAATATAACATAATGCAAGTCATGAGCTGCTGCTCTGATAGCCCACTCCTGTAAGCTGTCTCCATTTAAGCATAAAAGCCCCTTTCAACAACAAAAGTAAAAAAAAATAATCTATTTTGCCAGTCTTTCTGCAGAACAGTCACCACAGTGAAGTGTGAGCTTCAGAAGTTATGCGAGGATGAGTAAATGCTAACATTGAAAGACACCTGCAGTATTGTTTTCTTGCAGTGTGTATTATTAACAAAGCCAGAGCAAACAGCAAGTGTAGCAACAGTGTTCAGTGAAGGACTTCGGGTATAGCAGTAGGAGAGACTATGCAGTAGTTATAGTCATTTCATATCAATGCAATTTCGTATCAGTTTGTTTTGATGACACGGAATGATCTACCCTGTCAGTTTTCAGACAGGGACCAAATTTTAAGCCCTTTAATCTCCAGTGTGAATAATTGTCTATCCAGGTTGTGTTTTCTCATCACCATACCGAGGTAGGGGACTCACCAATACACCTAAACAGGACAGTATAATCATTAAAACAATGGAGCTCTACTTCTTGATGCTACTGCTTTATAAATGTTAAATAATAGTTACAGAAAAGGGTGTTGCCTGCTTTTATTAAAACATACTGTAGTAGGAATACTTATGCCTTGATCCATTCCAGTTTGAAAGGCTTCTGCTCAGCCTGCAACTAAGTTATACTGTTATAAATGAGACTATAGCAGTCAGTTTCAAAAACTGTCAAATCTTTCAGTTCCATGAGTATGATATGCTATTTCTGCTGTAGAATGAATTAAATGAATATATGACCAAGGTGTAGATAAAAAGATGCAGCAGCAAGCCTGAAGGCCATGTCGGATGAAATAAGAACAATTTAAAATAGAATAATATGATTTATTAACAAAAGATTTTAAGCTATAAAGAACCTCTTATTCTCTTCCCCTACAGCCAAATACAACCGAAAAGATCAGGAAATCTGAAAATGTAGGAACAGAGTAACAATCCAGCATAGAACGGTAAGAAAGGAAAAAGATAAGATACTATCCAAATTTGATTGTTGAAACATTTTTTGCTTCTGAAAATACTGCTAATTAGCACTATTTACTCAGGTTTTGTTAGTTAAATTTCAATTGTTATATCTGTGAAATAAATTATGCAACCTGTAAGTCTTAATTACATTGTTAATTGAGATAATTTTATGATCATTTTGTGATGCCTTAAATCAGTAAAACATGTTTTTCTATTTTAGAGTTGCTCAGAGCTTTTAACACTTTGAATATAACACACTGCTGGTAAATTTTAGTAGAATTGAAATCATTAATTATAATCTTTTGATTACTGAGTTTTAAGCAGTAGTATCCATAAAGCAAAAAATACAGCAGTATTTGGATGTAATATGATATTAATACTTCATGCAGCAATTGCTTCTGGTTACACAATTGGTATTAATTATGCAAGCATGAATCATTCATACACCAGGGTTTTATGTCCGTCACAACACTGAAGCAGGTTTAGATTTAGACACAGATGCAGTTGGCAGAAGCAGCAGTTGTAGTGAGACAGATCGGGAGGCTTAGATGCTTTAATGCCAGGGCATTTGTAAACCTGGTAGGTTCACCATGCTCAGATAACGTAAATCAGTATTGTTTATAGACATTAAGACACAGCATTGATTTATACCAGCTGAATGCCTGGCCTCTTTTAGCATCAGTTCATCCTCTTTGCTTTTAATTAAATGTTGAAAGCAGATATTGACATCCCTGGTGAAAGCGGTCCTACCAGAGGGACTGAAAGAACCATCAATCAGTCATATGGCAAGGTGCTGGGCACTGGTAAGGCTTCAGTTTAAGTATCAGGCCCAGTGGTGAGCACATGACTTCCAGAAAGTTGTTAAGTGGCAGGAGAGAATGCTATTACATAAGAGCTCTGAGAAGAACCAAAAATCTAGAAAATACAGCTTAAAAGGTAAGATTGAGTAATTGGAGATAATCAGTGTGCAGAAGAGATGACCGGGATAACAGTCTGCACACACAGAAAAAGCTGGTATAAAAATGAAGAAATGTGCTTAGCAGATAAGAAGAAAAGCAAGAACGACATAACTGGCAGCACAAAATACTCATACTGGGCATCAGGAGAAGCATTCTAATGCTAAGAACCAGCTCAGGCACAGCTTGCTTTTTGGCAAGCTATGGACGTGCTCCATCACAGAGGTGTTAAGAACAGGCTGGACTGATGTCAGTCAGAAATGAAGCCAATGTGGTTGGGCCGATACTGGGGCAGTCCTTAAACGACCTCTTATATCCTCAGCATCTGAAGCTTTCTAGGATGTAGAGTTCTCCAAATTCCTAATCCAGAAGTTCTTATAAGAAATGGCATTCAGTAATTCCCTGCTGCTCCGCACCCTAGGAAGAGGTGGTATTTCTGTTGAGACAATACACAGCTCCCTAATGACTATGCCGAATTGAGGCACTTCCCTGGTCAGTGTGCCACTGCTATTGGTCTGATACCTATGCCCAGCATACAGCTCTGGATTATGTTATTAAGCAATACTGTAGTACTGACCTTTTAAACACCTAAATCCTAACTATACTTAGACCTTACCCATGATGTGTGAGCCAGAACTTACAAATACCAAGTTATTTTTCTATTGGCTTGAGTGACATCTTCAACAAAAATTGAAGTATTTCCCAACTGACAGAGGTGTGAGAAAGCTGGATTGCCTTCTCTTCACAGAAGGATAACTCACAAGTGATGTCACACAAAAGTGCGCACTCTTATACCGAGGCAAAGCTGGTGTAGGTGCATGATCTTCCCTAGAACCTATTTGCAGCTGTAAAAGGGTGGGACACTGCAGATCTTTTGCAGCTCTGGTTCTGGTTGTCTTAAAAGTTTTCATTGTGCTCTTCAAGTATGCCACTCCACAAAGCAAAGTTCACATTGTGCTTCAGTGTGATCATGGAAGCTGATTCATGTACTCTGCCTTGTGTCTATTTTAAGACCAGGCTCTTCCCTAGGCTGCCTTACAACACACCGAGCCAAATTCCCTTCAGAGCTACATTAAAATGGTGCTGCCTCTTACACTACTGGGTCTAGTAAGTAAGTGGAATTAAAAATTACCAAAAAAAAAAAAAGATTCATAAGAAAGCCTCAAAATCAAAAAAAAGTCCTTGTTTTTTCCCTCTGCATTTAATTCAGTATGTCAGAGACAAAATAAAGATTTGGGGAACAAAGTTCATAGGTGGTATAAATAATACCATGGCACCTCTCTTTTTTCTTCTTTAAAAGAACGCCTAACTTCCTACCGAGTACAACAACTCTAGGGCAGAGATCCACCAACCTACTCCTGTTACTGGCTGAGTCATACAGGGCTTTATTTCACTGCAGCTGAACAGCTCTGTCTTTGACAGCCTGTTTTCAGCAGTCCCTTTGTAAATGAGGTTTTACAAAAGTTTTTCAAATCATTGTAGAATAAGTAGGAATGTACCATGAATGTACTTGTAGGTAAATCTAAGAAATATTCTGGTTTGATTCTGGAAGGTTGGCTACAAGCCCTGCAGCTGAAGTATTCAAAATATGCTTTCAAAACAAAAAAGCCTCACTAAATGCCTCTTTGACAGAGTAAACAGCCAAAGCAGCTTTGAGCTTCGCTTTGTGCTTCGCTTGCCATAGTCATCCGACCCAGCCTCACACCTCCCAGCCTCTAACTCTGTAACAGGTCACCACAGCGTAGTGTTACATGCTATAACCTTGCCCTGCCATTCATGCTTAATGTGGTCACGGCTTGATTTCTTATGGCGTGCTTGGACTCCTGGCCAAATTTCATTGCTAACAGGAGAAAAAGTCCACCTGACAAACTGAACATTTCCAGTGCAAGCAAAGGAAGACAGAGTTGCTTTCTACTCCAAAAATATATCTAGACATAGATATATAAGTGTATAATATCTTGCTAGGTGAAGGCTTCTTTGTGTTGCAATTAAGACTTAACAGCATTCTGAGAGAAAAGCAGCCATTCCCCTTGTCAGAGAGCTGCAACTCAACCAGTCAGTTCAGTACGAGAACTGATAATTTAGCAGAACAGTGCAGGATTCAAAGTATACAAGGTAGCACTAAACACAAAGTTGGCTTTATATCCTTTTCTCCACACCCCTGCCCCACCAAAAATTTCAGATATGGCAAGCCTCAATGCTAGGAAAGAGGCTGTTATAGTTCGCAAATAGTTTCCATCCTGGAAGAAGACGCACCCAACAGAATTCCAACAATGCACGCTGCAATCTCAGTTACAGTGCTATAAATTAGGATCAATTCCACTGAGGTCAGAACAGTTATATCAGTGTGAGACATATGAGGACTGAGCCCAATTAACTGCAGTAGAGTTAATTCTCATCTACTCTCCCTTAAGTCACAGCAGAATCTGGCCCCCAGCTTTCAGTTGGACTCTGTCCACATAGTGGGCCAAATCTGGCTTTGAATTTCAAGACAATAAATGTGAAAATACTGGGTTTGTTGGAGCTATTCCAAACTACAGTAGTACAAATTTTGGCCCAGAGACTATTTAGAGTGCAGGCACCAAGCAGTGGCCAGCAGTTGAGGTCACATCATACTTTGGCCGAGGTGGACCAGAACATTCTGCATGCAGACTGCAAAAGCATTTCTGTGTGATTTGGGGTACTGTGGTTCACACCTGTGTTTGATCACAATTATTTCTCACACGGATGAAGGCAGCAATTCCAGAAATAAAGCAGACGTGGAATGCACTTCTATACCGAGCTCATCTCCCACCCCCGGGAATATTTTTTGACTTGTTAACTACTGGAACCTGATCCTCATGTAATACAGGAAACGTGTAACAGCGATACTGACGACCTTAGTAAAGTGCAAGCTGTGAATAGCCCTGGTGAAGCTGAGCAGCCAGAAAGACAAAAACATTGGTATGCCAGCTGTTTACTTCTAATGCAGGTGAAGGGCTTTTAGAAATATTTAAGCCAGTTAGAGTATACTCAACCCAGTCCTTACTAATAGGAAAAAGGAAACAAGGAAGAAAGGCAATAAAACATAAGTGCAATGATCACATATACTAATGTGAATAGCAAAGATTCTTCCTTCAATGGCAGAAGCAGCGATACAGGTAGTGGCAGAAAGGCACAGCCTAGCAAAAGGCTACAGAAACCCTGGTGCAAGCCATAAGATTTAAATGTGCACTCAAGGAGGAGGAAGACCCTCTTGTTTGATGGAGAAGAGGAAGCAGCACCAGCTCAGGGTGCTGGGGTCTGCCACCTCCTCCCAGAGAGGTGAAGGCTGCCTCCTTCCTGCAGCAGTTCTGCGCAGCTGTGAGCTCTCCCTCAGGGTGATAATTATCAGGTGAGTAAGAAATGTAGCTGTGTACAATCAATTGCCTATTAAGCGTTCTCTCCCATTATTTAAGGTTGAACTGATGCAGAGCTTAATGAATCACTGCTTTCTGACAAACAATAAGTATACCACATAAATGAATTTCAGAGGGAGTAAGACTTTTCCTGAATTTGAATAGAATTTAGCAAATAGTCCCAGATGAAACAATGCAGAGAAAAAAAATTAAAATGTCAAAACACTTCATTTTAGTATTTTCAAAATTGAGTCTTTCATTCTAGAACTGCCAAAACACTTCCAAAAACTTTCAAAACAAAGCTTTTTAGCTGTCCATTTTTAAATTGGCCTAAATTTAAAAAGAAAAAAAAAGCTTTAAAATGTGTGAAACAGCCCAAGACCAAAAATGCAGCAATTCCTTTGAAGCTGAACTAAATATTTTGGGTTGAACAAAAATGATACTTTTCCTGATTATTTTTTATTTTGCCAACATTTTTTAAAAGCTCAATTTGACCAAAGCTAAAATCCATTTCTGCAAATAAAATAGTTGTTAGATAGAACTACTGACTAAAAATTCATGCATTACCAAGCTTCAATTCTAGGTAATCTTCTGCCCAATTAATGCCTCTGAGTTCAATGGAGCAGAGTCAGGCCCATTGCTTTCCAAAAACTATTCGAGCTTATTGATTTATTTTAACTGGAAAAGCTGAAGAGATTTCGTTTTATAATGGTGAAATAACAAAGGTTCCATCTGAAAACTCCCATCCAGGAAGACTTTGCTAGCCACGCAAATGGTAAATTTAGGTGCTTGAAGACATCGTTGTTCTCTATGGCACTGTATCAGAATCAGCATCCTGCTTAGCCCGATCCCGGAGCTCATTTTCAGCCCAAGCTCCCTGAGCATCCCTGCTGCCCCAGCTTGCCTGCACTCAGGCCCTAGTCTTGCAGGAAAAGCAGAGGGAGAAATCAGCTCACATCCAAATTCTGCTTCACAGGCAGCATTGCTGTCACGTGCTGCAGCCATTTGGCTGTATGAGCTCCTGTCCCTACTTGAGCTCAGCCATGTAAGGCAGTAAAGATGTGGCAGTTGTGAGCCCCCTCACAAAAAGCGTGGAAATGAAGCACCAAACTGCCATCCTCCCGAGAGGTGCAGCAGCAGCACTCTAAATCAATACTTTCAGCCAGAAATATTTGGCTTGCAGGTGTTTGGCTTTCTGATGAATAGCTCTAATTTTCTACAGAAAGCAGATAGTTTTTTGTGGAAAAAATATTCTCACAAAATCCAATTTTCCCTTTAAGGAACAGATGGCGATGAAAAATTTGTAACCTATAAGATGTAGCAACATGCATGATTCTTTTTCCCCAAACAGTCTTTTCTGCATATCCATTGACTTGCCTTGCTACAGAAAATAGCACTAAACATCACTGGCTCTGAGCCCAAAATATTGCCCCCTTTCCCAAGCTCTGTCAATGGATTTATTAAAGACGTTTCTGTGTGGACCTTGCTTTTTCTCATACTGAGCCTGTTAGATGTAGAAAAACATATTACTGTATTGCACAACACTGGATATTATGATCATGTCCTGTGTCGGCCAATGGAAAATAAAGGGTGCTTGCAAGGACCTATAGACACAAAGAACACAGAACAGGTCACCAGGAAGCGGGAGTTGTGTTTCATAGCTATCTTAGAGGTACAAAATATTTTATTACCAATACACTTGTGCAAATGTTCTAGAATTTATTTGCTTCCAAAACAAAAAGCAAAGACATATTATCATAATAGCAAACTAAGTTAATCTAACTTTGTTTGGGATTTGTTATGATCCAATCAGCAAACGAAAGGAAATCCAGGGTCAGAGATCACCACCACCCCCCCCATCTATCACAATAGGTTACCATCCTTAATTTTACCCAACTGTGTCATATTGTCACCAAATATGGGAGGCTTAATCCTCAACTTTGAAGTTTTTATCTTTTGTGGAATTAAGCCAGAACCACAACATTTTTGAAAACGCAGTGTTTGACTGAATTGTATGTAGTTTTTCTCTGTGAAAGTAAAACCAAACAGAAAGCTTTAGCCCTTCCAAGGGATGGCTTTTAAAATTGTCTTTGACCCTTTTTCTTAGTATTTTTATTGGCTCTGGTTATTTGATTAAAACTGTAGGAAATCTAATTCAAAAGATTATTTTCAAAAGACAAATAAGGAAACTTTGATTTTTTTTTTTTTAAATATCTCCTGCCTTTTTTTATAAATGCTTTCCAGATTTGGCTTGACATTCTGATACATTTCAGGATTATCTGAAATTTAATTCAAGTAATACTTTACTTTGGCCCTGCTTTTTGGTATTTTGATGTGTCAGTATTAATTGATTTTAAGTGTTCTCTTTAGGAGTATTTGATATAAAATAGAGGGTTTGGAGATCAAAATCCAATATACGTATATGTACACATATGTATACATATAAATACATGCATATACATATGTAGCCAACATAAATTAATATGTGTTCAACTAGCCAAATACAATAAACACATCATTCATTATTTTAAAATTCCGTTGACCTTAGCGACAACTTTTCCTGAATAAAAATGTCGACCCTGGCCACAGCAAAACTTCCTGAGTTTAAAAAAATACTTTAATAGAACTATACCTAAATTCAAGAGAACTTCACAGAGGGAGGTTTCAGTGACTGATATGAAGGGAGGAAGTTTTTGTATCAGTAAATATGGTGGCATCTGCCAGGTAGAATGTTGTAATAATCCTCTGGGTGCTACTTCCCTCCCGCTAATATGTTGGACAGTTTAGATGAACACCATATGCCTGTTCGTAGAATGAGCTGGAAACCAGCGTAAATACAGAGAGAGAGTTCACTTCACAGTCTTGTTTTCCCTGCATTACTGCTATCCCCGGGCTAAGGGTTGGCAGTATGTGCAGAATTATGAAAGAGGAGGAAAAGAGGCCCAGGAACAGGTGGAAGTACAGAGTCAACAGAACTGGAGGAAGGAAGAGAGAAGCAAAGGCTGGGAAAGAGTTATGGAGAAATTATGGGAACTGGGGGGCAGGTTCATTTTTAATAAATAAATAGACAAGGGGGATTGTCTAGTGACTTTGAGGGGACGACAGTGAGTCAGAAAGAGGAATGGTTCTTGTGGAGATGTGGTAAAGAAAATAAGAAAGATTAATTAACTCTATGTCTAGAGATACACGGGTAATGGCAACAGCACAGGAGGGAGATCTGGAGTGAAAGGAAAATAATCAGACAAGCACGAGCATCAGAGAAGTTATTGCTTACTGTTAGAGAGCCAGAACCGGAGCCTATGTGCCACACTGCTCCTATTGCTGAGCCACTATGTGAGGCACAGTAAGGGAAAAGAAGGGACATAAACAACTTGGCTTTTACGTCTACATATCAGACTTGAATCCAAGCTTCAATCCAGTTTTCTTTTAGCTCCTTCTTAGCTCTAAATGGACAAATAAGGCTGGCTTAGCTGGCCATGGTACAGATAAGCTTGCAACCACATCAGAGAACAGCAGGTGTACTTAGGGAAGCTCTTGCAGCTGCTTTCTGATAGATTGAGGTTTTTATTCTCTCCCGTATCCTCTTCATGTCCTCTTCCCAAACTCTGAACTTGCCTTGCTTTGCCCTCACACCGGGATTGTGCTCCTAATGCTGAACCAGACTGCCAACACCTCACCCAGTCCCACAGTGTTTCTCTACTGTGGGCTAACAGTGATCCATGGCAATGATTTATTATAAACTAGGTGCAATTTAAGTTCTCTTGTCCTTTGGGAAATTTGTAGATAGAGATCGTTGTGTAGCATCTGTAGTTTCCAAGCATCCATATGCAGGATGAATTAGTCAAAAATTATTCCCTGACTTTGTGTTTACACTGTAGTCTTCTTGGCAGAAAAGATTGTTTACTTATTTGTAGCAGTATAGCAAGACCTTTACCCTATTGTTTGCAAGCTTTAGCCAGCAGATGAGAAATAAAAACGACTTCAAATTAGTACTTGTACCAAGCTCATTTAGAACTGAATTAAATTACAGCTTCAGAAATGAATGTCAGAATTAGTTTGCACTGTGCTTTATTGTCACTGTTGTATTAAAATTTATGGTGTGAGGCCTGTCCCTTTAGACATACATACCCCTCCGTCAGCAGACGAGTTACTAAGTTATACAGACACGTACTGAGATTCAGATAGAACTCCAGAAAATTGGATCCAAACAATTTCTATGGATTGGCTTCTTTATCTAAAGGGCAGTGATGAATGCTGCGTTATGCCAAAGGCAAAGATGTTTTTGTGGGGGAAA
Organism: Ibidorhyncha struthersii; assembly: GCA_013398815.1. Classification (NCBI taxonomy): domain Eukaryota; kingdom Metazoa; phylum Chordata; class Aves; order Charadriiformes; family Charadriidae; genus Ibidorhyncha; species Ibidorhyncha struthersii. The sequence goes on from VZSZ01010737.1 coordinate 1,002,822, forward strand.
AAAAAAAAAAGTAAAAACAAATGGATAGTCTGCTTTCTACATGGACAGACGTATAAAGTCTCCTTACATTGTTTTTCAAGAAGAGCTCTGGGCTGGTCTGTTATTTGTGAAAATGGTTCCATCTATTTTCCTCATGGCTTTTGTATTTGAGAACCTAGGACTAATACCAATACTCTTTTCAGCCTTTGATGAAGAATTACATTCCTACTGGAGGAGAATGCTGGAGTAAATAGCACCAAAGTAAGCAAAATATTTGCAGTTCATCACATTGGTTCTGTTTTTAAAGAAAATATGGGCCAGAAACATTGCAGGCAGATACATTGCAATCCATCTCTGGTAAAATAGTGACAGAATACTCATAGTTACTCAATTAAAAATGCCAGAATCCAAACTAAATGTTATTCATAACAAATGGTTAAGCTAGATGAATCCATGGTATGACAGTGACAGCTATAATGAAAATCAGCAACCCTATGATCTTTTTTTTTTCCTTTCAGAGAATTCATAATGTGTTTTTAATTAGAGGGAATGTAGTTTTTAAAAATCATGGGACATTTCTGTGTAACCAGTCTGCTGCTGCCTGGTCCACTAGTGCCAGGAGGAGTTAAGCATTAAAGGTGGACCGCTGTCCCAGGGCCTCAAACCCCCAGGTAGGGGATAGCTTCAACTCCAGCATTACAGGTTTCCCCGGGGAAAAGGTATCCTCCAAATAAAATTTGTTTAGACTGTAAATGAGAAGGGCTAAATAATGGTCCAAAATACTACAAACACTGACATTTGAGGATGTTTAGGCTCAGAGCTCAACTTCATGGCTTATACCTATGCAAAGAATTGAAAGAAATGTAACTTTTTTTCCCTAAACTGAAGGAGGGCAGGGATTCAGTATTTTCTCTTAATCCTTGCTTAGGTTAAATGGACTTCTAAGAGTTTGGCTTCAGTTCTAAACTAGCAGTGAAACAGACAAAAAGCAGTTGGGAGAAGTTTTCTAACAAGTCTCATAAAGCTGCCTTGCCAAAACTGTGCAGTGACATAGCAAGGTACAAAGTTAAGTTACTGAGGTATAAAGTTAAGTGACTGAGAAAACTTCTTGTCTGCAAGATTTACATTTGAAGGCAACTTACTCTTATTTTGATTTCCGTGTTCCTGAAGCCAGCAGGACTGTTTCCTAACACAGTGCTTGGGGTAAGGGAAACGACATGAACTGCATAGCCCTCTGCTCATGAAAGTTTCACAGACCAGAGATGCTTGCCTTACAACAGAAACAGCAGCTGTAAAAATGATTTACACTCAAACAATCAATATTTCAGGAAATGCTAAGAGATTTGCATCATAATACATACACAAATTTGGAATAGGTGAAAACAAATAAGGCTTGATTCTAAATATTAATCCATTTTCCTTGTTTTACTCTTGTTTACAGTTTAAACTCTTATCGCTCCACAACTGTAAGTCTTCAATGCCTATGTAAAAACAAAGGGGAAGCATTAGACCTCAGACAGGTGTAGGACTCCAGACTGGTGGTTCCCAAGCAAAGAAAATACCAAAGTCAAATCACAGCCCATATCTCTTTGTTTAGAAAGTACAGAGATAATGTTTCCAAGTGAGAATTTATATCCTACAGTCTTAAACAATGACTATGATCCCAGTCACTGTTAGGCTATGACAGAGATTCCCCCCAAATAATGTTATTTTGTTAAAGATGCATAGATATACACACAGACAGAAAGCAACAAAACTGTACTTAATAGATCACTTCAATAATAAAAGAATTAGAGAATATAACAGATCTTTTTCATAGGAGTGGTCCCATTTACGTTGAGGGAATAATTTCCTATGATAAGGGTTTAGGGGATCAAGTCTGTATAACAACCATCTGTGTTCTTTAGGTTTTATCCTCAGATAATGTTATTCTCTAGCAACAGAAAGAAAATGCCACACTGACAGGTAACCCAACCTATTTCCAAACAGCATGCTAAGTCAATGCTTGGGTGTGACATTTGACTGCAGTTGCTTTCACACTTTTGATTTATTCTGCTACTCTCATCAGTGCCCTGTTTCCCCTGTGCAAATTCCTGCAGATGCATTAGCATAGAGGCTGTCACACTGCTTGTCCACTTGTCACAGCCGAGCTCTAAGTTATTCAGCCAACACCCTGAGATTGACCCCAACCAAGGTGGTGGCTCTACATGCCACCTTCTGTATTGAAGAACATGGCAAGATGACCCTTACCGCTGTAGCGGTTACTACAGCAGACACCACAAAACTGCTAATTGTTGCTGTGAAAATATATCCTTATTAAGACACCAAACGTTGAGCCTTCTGCAAATGTTTTAACGTTATGGAAAATAACCTTTACTACAGTATAATATTAGTGCTATTATTGTACTTAATAAATTAATCAATTTTACAGATTTTCCCTAACAAATGTTCAAAGGGAGACTGAGACCACACTGCAGGATTTGGCATTTCCCAGTAGCCGTGAGCAACAGTGTCTTTTTTAGGCAATATTGTGTCCATATAATAGCAGTTTCACTGTAAGAATTTATAACCTGTTTCTTACCAGAGTATTGCAAAATCATTATATAGTTAAGGATTTTTGTCAGACACAATGTGTCAAGCTTTATTTTAGTTTTATTTTTTAATAGTTTAACTTGCAAATCAGAGAGGCATTTTCTTAACACCAAAGATAAAACCCCTCCTTTTGCAATGAGCAGCACAGAGAGGATAAGAGAGCTTATCAGAAACATTTGCAAAAACTTATTTAGGGTCAGCATTATAGAACCTGACTTGTGAGATATCTTTGCTAAAGACAGGTTTCCCAAAGAACCTGTGCAGAGAATTAGATTTCTAGAAAAGGGTACCAAAGGGACTGGCTAAGAAATGAGATGCCAATGGATGGAGCAGGGCTTAGGCACCTCTGTATTTCTTTCCCCAGGGGCTTCTCAGATGTGAACTTTCTCATGGAGTCGCACATCTGATGTGGTGGGAGAGGATTTCAGAGTAATCAGCAGATTCTTCTCAGTCAGAGCAAGAACTTCCTTACCAGTTGAGTGCCCCAAGCACCTGGTAATTGGCTGTCCTGGGCAGAGAGACAGGCTCTCTTCCTGCTGGTCTGAATAGCAAGAATACTGAACCAGATAAGCATTGCCAACCTCCTTGGTAGTGGCTAAGACACTCCCTGGCATCTGGCAAATTGTGATTAAAATGTGTGTTCCAGAGTGGAGTGGAGAACATCTACAGCACAGAAAATGACAGGGAGGAAAATAGTGAGGAGCCAACTCCAGCCACTCAGGAACTTCAGCTTGAGTCAGGGCACCTAGAAGTTAGTTAGCTGATGGCCAGCTTTAAAGCCTGATCCAAAGGGACCACGAGGAAATAACAGAAGGACAGCTATCTGTGCAGATGTACTGTGAATCCTCAACAGTGTCATGCTGACATGAATCTTCATCTCTTGCAGGACGATTCATGGCTTAAGGGAAAAGGGGGGAAACCACCAAGGTGAGCCTGGAGGAAAAAGACTTCATCACCCAGTGCAAATCTGTTCAGTCAACTCCAGCCAACATGCCTATCAAGTTATAAGATGAATGTGGGGAGAAATATGGGGAATAGTTTCTGGATTACATGTAGTGGTACTATATCAGCACGATATTTCAAATAGCTTCTGATTAGCATAAGTATAAGGTGATCACAGAAAACTGTTGCTGTAAATCTTCAGTCTAGTATTGTAACGTTCTTCCTATTGCCTGCTATGAACACCATGATGCAGAACAGGGCCTCCTGTTGCAATGAGATAACTCAAATGCTGTGCATGCACACTGAAACGAGCTCTCACTGTCATGTCTCTGTGGTACACAAGAAGGAAATAAACCACCAGGAGACAGTAACATTGACTTTCAGAGGAAGAAATGCAGCATGGAGCCATGAAGTTTTGCTAGAATTGGATAAACTGGACCTAGAGCTGTGTGAAGCTCACAGCTTTAGTTTACTTATGCTTCAGCAAATTTGCCAGTAGGCTGGTTTGCTTTGCTTGATTTGCCACCAATAATTTCAGATTTGCCTGTGTTAGAAAGTCAGAGCTAGCGCTGAACCTAGGCAAATTTTCCACATTCTCTTTTCCTTTGCACATTATCAGCACACAGTTAATTGCATGCTGTCTCTAACAGCGTAGGGGACAGTAGCATCATACATGCTCAGAATCATCACATAAAATGTTTCAAGAGCAAACAAGGAAAGAGACCCAGTGTTGACTTAATATGACCTACTGCCACAACACTTCCAAGGTCTTTTACCTGTGCTCAGAGAGAGAATACAAGATCTTTTCTGGATGAAGGACTTGCATGGCTAGTGGGATCTTGAAAGCTGCAGAACCCACTGGCCTTGAGCTTTGCTTTGTAAATACATTCCTCCCATCTACCAAACAGCAGGCCACAGTTATTGTTTCAGGTTGGGTGGGGTAGAATTTCCTGTACACAGAACTGTGCCAGGGAGCAGAAGGTGCAATACTGTGTGTTTAGTTAATATTTTTTTTTAGCGTGGAAACCATGTAATCATTTAAACCAGAGTTACATTGGATCAGGCAATTACCATCAATGCCCACTCACCCCATTGCACTGTTTTAACAGAGCTCTTCCAGGTTAACTCCTTGCAGCTTCTTTATGTAGAGAACCTCTTCTCAGAAACTCCTGTTCTGGCCCTGCAGGCCAGAAATGTGACGGGAGACAGTCACAAATGAGACAGAGTGGCTGGTGTAACGCAGTGTTCTGACATGTGTTAGGTAGGTTTAGCATGTCTCCTGGAATAATTTCACACTCCATGTGCAGTGATTAGCACAGCTATAGCCTGAAGTGGAGGCTTCTGCTTTCCCAACATAGACTTTTGTTCCACCCGACCTTCATGTCCTGCATTCACAGCCCTGTATGACCAAGAATATGCTTTTGAAAGAACATTCTGTCTTCCAGCAGCTGCCTATGAACAAGTATTGTGGTTACCAGCCTGCTACAGCAGCTTCAGTAATTAATGGCATTTCAACTCATCGTGCTCCTTTTTGTCATTTGCCTATAACATGCATTTGGCTTGTGCAAAAAATACTATTCAGTGAGAGATATAACCACTGGAAAGAACGTTTTTAAAAGAATGTTTATATTTCCTAAGGATTAAAGAAAATATATGACATTTTCCTGTATTTATAAACAACCCAAAGTCAAATAAGGTATTGTGCCAATAACAACATCAAAATCTTGTTGAAAAATGAACATGAAAGCTCAACGTTATCAAATCATATTCCAGATTTTCTATGAGAGCCAGCCTAGACTTTAAGATATATCATTTGTGCAAGAGAGAGTAATTGTTATTCACCTCTTTTTCTGAAAATTAAAATACAAAGAATGTACATAGGTAAACTAGTTTCCCTATATCCTTGCTACAGGAACTGAATCCATTGATTATATTAAGTGTGAATTGTTTTCCTGGCCACTCTCCCACAGTGTGGAGACCAGTTCAAATCATGTTTCCTTGAGCATTTAGCAGCTGGCAATTGCTGGCTGCAGACTACCTGCCAAGAAAACACTGTGCCTACAAAGAAAATATACAGTATTATACACCTATTTACATATATGGAACAGAATAGGTCACATTTATCCCTACATTAATAAGTATATCAGCTTTCGCAGTGCTGGAATGAAGCATATTCACCAGGCAATTGCGTCAGCAATAAATTTGCCACTATTACTGACTTTGCAGGATACATTTCTTGGAGAATGGACAGTAGCTTCTAGTATCTTTGTCTACTGTGAGTGCAGCAATAAAAAGAATTGATCAGATGAGCACTGAAAATGCAGCTCAAATGTAGTACCATTGACCATCCTAGCAATATAGACAGGACAGGTGTATTTTGTGTGTCTGATCACCCTCAGGATGTGGATGTCCTACTGATATTAGTCTGGTGGGTGCAAGAGGAAATTACAATTGCATTTACCCCACACTGAGAGCTTGCAAGATCACAGCAAAGCAATGCTGTAGCACCACAGTAGGCATTAAAAGGCCATATAAGTATACAGGCAATTATCATGTAGTGCAGTGAACAAGAATCTGAAGTAGCTACGAGTTCAAAGATGGTGAAGGAAGGAAGGAAAAAGAGTTCAGCATGGAGGAATCTTAAAACTCACCTCGAGCTTAGCTACCTTTCCAAGATGATGCCAAGACTCTCCTGTGATGGAGGGCCACAGTGATGGAGAGAGCTTTCTGACAATGCTAACACCAGAGCTTTGTGGTGAAGGCAATCTAGCCCAGAGTCACATATTACCAAACAATTTCTTAGTGTTCAGCAAGATTCTCAACTTCATGGTACTTAGGACCCAGGTTCAAGGCTAAATTGTGGTGGAAGATGTAGCCTGCTCCAGAAGTGGTAGTGGAATTCATTGCACCTCAGTAACTGACTATACTGGTTACTGCTCCCAGAGGTTCCAGGGTAAGTGTATTTAATTGTCAACTTTCAATTTGCCTTTAGAAAAAGTAGCTTGTATATATGCACATTCCTGCAGTTCCTTGGTCTGGTGCTGGTGTGAGGGAGTCTCCCCTGCCTGATTCATCAGCTAGCACAGCTGGAGGCAAGAGGATCCAGCCAGCTGCAGGACTATGATTCTTCAATATAGAAATATTACAAAGTACTGGGTCTCCTTGGCAGTTTCCCCACCACCTTGACACACACTAGCTAGGGAAACCACAGTTTGGGTATGGGTTGGTACTTTTTGCCATACCTTTTACCAAGCTGCAACAAATTGCTGTCAATAATAATTAAAAAATGGGTTAATTAAATACATGGTACGAATAGGAAATAAGATTAGATGTGACACTTAGACCAGGAGACCTTTTTCAGTCTGTGGAAAAAAATAGAACAGTTATTTTTCCCACAGCCGGGAGAAGGCCTCACGTCCTAAATGTCATCTCTAATCTTGTTTTCTATTTCTAGTGTATATTACACTGCACTCCTAGTGCCGCTATAGTTAAAGCAGTGTCAGTGTTTCCATTATAAACTTCTATTTTCAGAGGTTTGTAACTCAACCATAGAATTTTTCTCTGGGCTGAAACTTGGCAAACAAGTTATAGAACAGAAATGCGTTTATTTTTTTTCTTCCTATAATTAAAAAAAAAATCTATATTTAAAAAAAAATAATTTTGCAAGCTGTTAGGCTATAAGAGAAATGCATAATGTGTAGAGTTTGAAATTACTCCAGAAGTACTGTTAACAGCTTATTGGGATGATGTGAAGCTTTTTTCTTTTTTTTTTTAATTTCAAATACAGATATACTACAGGGGCATTTTATTTTTTAAGAATGAAAAGTTATATGATCAGGTCAAATAATTTGAGTTTTAAAGCTATGAGTAAACATTTATAGGACTGGGTCAATAATCTGCATTTTATAAAGGCTCCTAAGTACGTATTTACATGATAAAATGTAACAACACTGCATTGCAGACAAATAAATCAATAATGTGCTTTTAGAAAACTCCATAAACGTAGTTACATGGGCCAATAATCCACAAGGTTTTTTTCACATGAAAAGGGCCTCTGTTTAGCTAAGAAAACCTTATTCATGCAGAAATAATCAGATCTGGTTCATCCGTCTTTCTTTTTTCCACGTGTCGTGGCAATGAAAGAGTTATATATATAGTTTGGCTAAGACAGGAAAGGTATGATAGATGGCTACTGAGGTTTGAAGAACACATTATAAGACTGTGGAAGAATTATTTAAAGTGAGACAAAGGGGTTCTGGCAAGGAGCGCAGTAATATCATGAAATTATTACTACTGGAAAATAACAACCAGGAAATCCTGCCAGATGACTGAGGAGCTGACAAACACAGGAAAACCCCATGATTTGGAACATGAGACATAATACTGAAGCAAATAATAGAAAAATATATTTGACAGAGAAGTACCACTAGCAGTATGGATTTAATACTTACATGCACTTTGCACTTATTTTCTATGCTGAAAGACACCACCGTTTCAGTAGACTAAGACTTTGATTTTGCAATTGGATCTTCACCAATGAATCCCTTTGGAAAGTTTTCTGGAGAGGAATATCTGACTCAGAATTCGCATATGAAGAGCAGGAGATTGCAGTAATTTTCTTCACCAAAGTCTAAATAAAAACCGTGAATGGTAAACACATTGGGTCTGTTGCAAAATTGGCTCAAGGGGCAATCCAGAATTGCTAATAAAATCACATAATAAATTTCTCTTCATAACAAACTAGATAAAGACATCATTCGTTTAAGGCATGTTTATAACTATCTGTATAGTCTGTTGACCTCTAACACATAGATAATTGCACTACAATTTAATAACAAGGAAGACAACTATCATTACTCTTTTTCATAGCCTGGCTTAAATTTTATTGTAAATACTAGTATTAGCCCTGCTTCAGGTATTCTCCCTAATTTATTTCTTATAGATGACAATTTTCTAGTTATGCTACTGTAGCTTCAGTTCAGTTCATACCTTTAGTTTTATAACCCCAATTTAAACATTACAGGGCATGCTTTTATAATCCCCAGAACAAAGTCCATTAAAGTCACTAAGAATTACTTGAAACCTGGTCCAAATCCTGCTGAGGTGAATGGCTCTCTTGCAGTTAATTGATTTGGAATGATTTTTTACTCCCCCTAAAACTCCAATAAAATCTCCATTAATGTTTATGGGAATTGTAAGCAAGCATTCTCTTTATTTACATGCCTAAGTCATCTTTCATGTCTTATAATTTAAGATAAAGATTCCTGTTATATGTGTGTGTAATTTGTGATAAGTTTTATTCGGCATGAAGATTCTAGTGTCCTGGCACTGACGGGAAGAGTCTAAACGTCACTCCTATTGTCTACTTCCTTACTCCCCAAGGTGTGCCATTAATTTCAGTGAAACTCCTGAAGTTGTCCATGTACAACACAGACAACAATATCAGAATTGGATCCTTGACTGTAATTTTTTTTTAAAAAGGGGGGGTTATTCTTCTATCCATCTATTAAAAGAATACTTATTTAATGTCAGCTGCATTCCAGACTCTTACAGGAAACATTACATCTTTTTCATAATTGACCTGGCTTGTAAAGTTATAAGCGGGTAGCTACTGAAAGACCACAGAAGCTGTTTTGGAAAACGTGACTGAAAGCTTATTTCTTTGAGAAAAAAGAAATGGAAGACTCTAATCCTAATATAGTACAGAGCGAAAGAAATATCTAGGAGATTTCACTGTTTTAATATGCTAAACCACAGGAAAGTAGCCTAAATTCCAATCACCTTTCTCATGCAAGAAACATCATTCCTTAAAGGGACCAAATTTTTTGATCCTTTCATATTTTTTTAAATATTTTATTCATAGTTGCAGTCTCAGCACTATGCAGCTCTCAGTTTAATCACTGCAGCTTTCAGGAGGAACCTCTCTGTCTTTCAACATTTAAGCATTTAGTTGTCTAAATTTATGATTGTTGCTTTGCCAAGAGATAGGAAACAAATCTGTGCTCAGAAAGAGGATGGATCCCTCCAAAGGCACAGTAAACACTCGGTGAATGAAAAGTGGTGAATGACACCACATTTTGTTAAGGAATTTACAGCAAGTGACCTGCCCCTTTTCACAGTGGCAGCAACTGTGTTATTCACTCCACATAACGAATTGGTAGGTTATGCTAATCTGAAGAGGGAAGCTATCATTTGTATATGTCCAGACCATCTCTCTCATTGATTTTGTAATTAATGAATAATGTTCATTTTGGGAGGGAGAGATTGCTGAGGAGGGAATTTCATGTGCAGAATACAAATGTTACAGTAGCCTAATCAATTAGGTACAGTTGACAAATAGGTGCAGGATAACACTACAAAGTACTGCGCTTTAGTAGTGGTCAAAGAATCAGAGAGAAGATGTCACATGACATCTATATTAATCTTTCCACAGGTTAAATGTGATCCGTTGCATCAGCAGGACCATGAGAAAACTGTTTGGTATCTCAAAATCACACATCTTTGATGCTAACTTGAAACCTACTTGCTTTATTCACTGATAAAAATATTGTATGAATGCACTAGATGCTGAGAAGATAATTTGTCATTTTAAGCCTGGTAACAGGATTGAAAGCCATGTAGAATATCCTTTTAGGTAATAAATAGCACACTTTGGACATAGACTTAACCAATCTTAAGCATCAGGAGAAGAGGGTAAGCCTTTGGAAGCCAGCAATACATCCTCTCTTTGGGTGCAGCTTGTAGAGAGGTTTATCTTTCCATCCCTGTAACAGGCCTTTCAGCCTCTCACTGTAGCAACAGTTGCCACAGGGTGAAGTGACAATACATCTAACCAACTTAAATATTCAGCTTCAGCTATGCGGTGACATTGGGATGGACAATGTACACAGCAAATTGTAACATTTCTTCACAAGCAAATCAAGAAGCCTGCTGCAAAAATGCGGCACTTAATTCCTCAAGTCTGACTCATGAAAATGAGCACTCCCTACACATAACTCTCTACTGACTTGACTGTAATTATTCATAAGAACGATAGCGGTTGGCGTAACAGGGTCATGCCTAGGACAACATTTCCGTAGTGCACCATACCAGACAGCAAACAATGCTGCTTCAGTTCTTGAGGAAGGTTCTCCTTACTTTTGGATGGGCTGAAGGGCTTACATATTTGTGTGTGTGGATGTTTCTATATGTATAACACCTATGACTTTCATTTTATTTCCCTCTTTTGACGTCTTTGGAAATACGAAGCAAAACAAGACCTTTGAAGTGACTAAAATGTGTAGGTGACAGATCTGTCAGTTCTTAACTGAACGATGGCAAGTGCTAAATTCTTACAAAAATAATTTCTTTTCCTGTAATGGTTCAGCAAAATGAGTTGTGCGACAAAAGCTCAAAAGCAAAGACATGGCATTCTCATCTAGGCAAGAGTGAATTACTGAAGAGACTTTTGCCTCAGTGCACATTAAAATCAAACTCAGCACACTGTGAAGACGAGAAATCACTTATTCCAGTATAAATCAGGGTTAACTTGCCTGATATCTATAATATCCTAAAAAGATTCATTCTCATGTAATTCACAGAGCCCTTCAGAGAACTTGAATTGCTAAGGTAAAACTGAAGGAGATGCATAACAATCTTCTACCACTGCACTGTTCACATTTATATCACAAATATGCAGGACAAGGACATGTCTGGGGGGTTTTGGTGTGGGGATTTTGGGGGGAGGGTGGAGGGGGTGGTGTATGTTTGTGAGAGTCACAGCCTAGCCATAGGTACCACACCTCTGCCACACGTGGAAAACAACGCAATTGCATGTGTCCATATACCACCTATGCTTGGCAAACCATACAGACATGCTCACGAGTGAGCTCCTGCAGGGAAACCACAAACACTGGAAACACTTTGAGGTAGGAGAGCAGATCTGTGGAAACCCCAGCAAACGGTGATCTTTCTTCAGCTGTAGGAGCTTTGCTTTACATACTTTTCAGGGGTGCACTAGGATGATGACTACTTTTAAGATACTGTTTACTCTCACTTTGGACCAATGAGCTCTGTACTATTTATAAAGAAAGAATACGACCAGCTGCAGGCACAATATAAAAATCTGGATTTCATTAAATGGAAACATCAGGCACATTAATGGTATCTTTTTAGAAGAGTTGGTTCTCCTTAAAGTAAGAGTTCCCCCTCACGTTAATGCAAATCAAGAGTAACCCATCTCAGGATAGTGCAGTTGCACTGATTAACAACTAGCATGAAGAGGTAATAGAAGGGAGCTGTGCAACTCCACCGTGGTTTAGGTTTTTGTGTGCCCTATGACAACGTCACATAGCCTCAGTTCAGCACAAAGTAACGTGTCATTATTATACTTGTTATCTCCAGCTGGGCACCAGCAATCTGTTTTAATTATAGGCAAGCAAGTTCCTGAAAAAGTATTTCTATCTACTGGGAGGACATACAAATTGTATCAGTGATTCTTACCAGTGAAAATGGTCAGAAATGTTATTCATTTCAGTATTTAAGAATAGGTACAATACTAACTGGGTTTTCCTGTGTGTAAAAGGCAAAGAGAATAAGCTATATTCACTTGGGGACTTGCATTAAGCTGTGTGTTTGTGGACTGAAGCTGAATGAGAACTGAACTGAAATGTCTTCTGGTTTCCACAGTCCTAATTCTGTAACACATCACTGGTTTCATTGAACACAGGTAGTTCGGGGAACGTGGCTTTTCTTAGTTGGAAATTTTTCTTTCTCAAAGTATTTTGTTAGCATACTGATAGCCCTGTTTCCTAGTGCATGTTGCAGGCTGAGTGGGTACTAGGGAACAGAAAGAAAACCTAAATGTCAGGCTGAAGTTTAGAAGCCCAGAAGGCAGGAGATGGACCATTACAGGATCAAACTCTAGAAAAATCCTTATGTGTTACTGGAAAGTACACAGCAAAGAAATTTAAGATGGTTGGTTACTCTATATGCATAGATATTTGTCCTGTGAGGTGGTATAATAACAGCTACAGGATTTATTTTCATAAAGCAGACCAATATCCAAATTAAACTTTATAGGGGAAGAAATAATTAAACAGACAAGATAAATACCATCAGAAGAAAGTAGGAACTGTAATTATTGGTGCATCTTTTCACATGGGAATTTGGGCACTGGTGGAAGGAGTTTGTTGTTTGTTTTTACAGCTTTATCCTTTTAGACATTTCAAAAACAAACTCCCATGAGATTATAGTGTGAGCCTCAGTCATATCTCTACGGAGAAAGTTTGTAAACCTTTGTTTAAGAGTTTCATAAGAGCTCTATGCCATTTAGGTTTCCTTAACAACATGTACATTAAGTTAGATAAATCCATTCTTGACTTCTGAGTTAAACAAAGTAGTGAAGTGTGCAGGACTCAACTTTCAGTACAACTTATTTCAAGCTTGGGATGCAGTGCCTGAGGTTAATTCCCCCGTGGGTCCTTGGACCTAAGAAAAGCAAATAAGTGCATTTCAGAGAGGGAGTAAAAGTCAGGGCCGAGGCAGCTACTTCGGGTAATACTATACAGGGATGGAAAAAAAATCATTGGGAAGGTGGCTAGCGTGTTCCCTGGACTTTTCTTTTACAGTAACACTTTACTGGCATCAACTACAGCCAATTGAAGTCACCATTTTTAAAAAAACAACAACAATGTATTGGGCCTTTTAATGATCTTTGTGCCTCTCCGTGACACTTCAAATATAAGTGTCAAATATTGTCCAGCCATTTTATTTTGTTGGTCTTTTGAGATGCTCTTTACTTTCCAAGACTGGGCACTTTTCCAAAAGCTACACTCCAGCTTGTAGCTTGAATAATTTTGTGAATTGCTATGGCCCATTTTATTCATAGGGTCAGAGCAGATGATTACAGTCATCTCTTCTGATCTTAAAAGCTAAACAACCCTATGCTAGCCAAGAAATCATGTTTCAAGTGGTAGAATTCTTTTTAATGAAACATCTCAGTAGTCTGTAATTTTCCTAACATGTCAATGACAGTCAAAACCTAATGGAAGTTCCCTCTGCCTCTTCTTAAAGAACACCCCCTCTAATAATGTATTCTGTTTTAAGGCAGACATGTTTTCCCTCAGGACAGAGAGTTTCCAACAGGAGTGTCATGAGTCATACTGCTTTTCTTTCTTTTGTATAATTTAATTATTTTAGAGGATTTTTTTCTTTGACTTGGTGAGTTTTTGACACATTTTCATCCATCTTCAAGATGGAAGGAATCGCACTTAGAAATTCAAATCAATTCATTCTATCTGTTGAGTGTGGGTTTTTTATGATTCAAGCGTCCATTTTTTCCAAACCATTTTTCAACTCACCACATAAAAACAGCACTTCTTTCCATAAGCTTTTCCTTGTTTCTATCCATAGACCTTTACATTTATAACATAACTAAAATTTCTGAAGTTGAGATTTTAAACGACTAAAAATGCAGAATTTAACAAATATGAATTCTATATTACCTGGTCAAATGCAAATCTTCTGAAGCAATTGAATGATGGAATGGAATGGAACATAATAGCATAGAATGAGCTACATTTTTCATGTTATTTCACACCAAGCAATTAACATTCTGGACTCTAAAATATCAATTAAAACAAGCACGAATTCTTATTTTTCATCTCCTTTAAACACATCATGAGAAAAAGATCTGTATACGCAGTAAAATAAGATATGAAAAGATTTCATTCTGCTCAGTCTAACTCATCAGTCTGTGAATAATTTTGAAGCTGAAGAGATTAATTAAAAAGCAATTCCTCCATGACACACATTTAAAACGCATTTCCTCTTTCTTCAGGTGAAATGAGGTAGCTTTCATTGGCTATAGTATTGGTAGAGCTAAAATATTATCAATATAGAATAAAAAGAAGGCTGCTTCCACAAAAAATGGAAAATCATGTATGTGCATATCTATATAAATATACCACATACAAGAAAAGAGATAGGATTGTACAGAGAAACCAAGAAAAAGTATAAATCCATCTGCTCTGTAACACCTCAAATACAGCTGATTAAATTCCTGCATTTCTTTTCCAGGAAAAAATTGCAATGTTTTGAAATTTCATTCTAAATCAGTGTTGGACACAAATTTCAAATATCCTTCAGCATAAAAACTTAAAGATAATCCATGTTAGGTAGCGCCGAAACTAGTTTTGAAATTAACACAGTATACTTAATACAAGAGAATAAAGTGAAAGCATTAGCAATTTGAATCTAGTAACATGAAAATTCTAGATCCTTTTTTGCATTTCTCAAATGAGTACATTGCACTGAAACCTTTCTAGGTTGATATAAAATTATTTGATATACATGGATATAGCCATCATATACTTGCACATATAATTGAAAGTCCTTCTGCTATAAAATTTTGAAATGGATTTACTTGAAGGGCAATGTTTACAGATGACACATTAGATCTCATAAAATAATCCTCTTTTACTGGGACAATGATGTGACTAAAACTGCAGTCCAAAACATTCTGAGTATAGGAGAACCTGAGGACCCAAGCTTTGGCAGTATGAACATATCCTCCACCATCCAACACCACCGGGAACTTGGGAGAAGTAGAGGTATCTGTTCTTGTATTTTCTCTCTGGAGCAACTGGGAAGGACTCAAAAAAGGGTGGAGAAAAGTTAAGCACCACTTAGGCACTCACTAAGGCAAGGGAGCTCGTGTGTCCAAGCATCTGAGCTAGCGATAATGAGTTTTAATTTGCAGCTAATGTATAGCTGCAGTGGGAGAAACAGAAGAGTCATGTCTGTGCTGTTTTCTTTGAGCCACAATAGCAATGCTGCTCCCATCACTTGCAGAACATTTCCTGGACTGGTAGTACAGTTTATACACTGTCCTTCCTTTAGATTTGTGCTTTAAAGTGCAAGCTTAGTAGCTTTTAGTACTTTAAAATTTACTTTAGTAAATTTTTATTCTGCTGCAGCAGTATATTGCTGTAGATTAGGAAGTCACCAGTGAGCAATCAGACCTGATCTTCCTACAGCCTTTTGTAACTTATTTTGAAACATCATTTATGCAGAAGCTAGACTTCCATCTTCTTGTGTCTACCTAGGAGCTGTTAGAAATAAATTGACAATGAAGGAAACACTATCACAATTTTTAATAGCTTTTCCTCTTGGGCAATACAAAAGATTTTTTGATTTCTTCCAGGACACATAACACTCCAGGTCTCACTGGTCTGTCAACTGTTATAGTTGCTTGCTGCAGGTTTCCCCAATACTGCAGAGATGTCTCATTTTTAGAGTGTAGCTTCAAATTGTGCTTTATTTTAAAATTGTCAGTTAAGGGCCAGGTGATCATCTGTTGGTTAATCAACAGACGTGTGTCACAGCATCCAAGAATGGGAAAGGAAGAAAAATTTCTCACTCCCACAACCATTAGTACACAGCCCAAATCTCTCCTGACACCATTGAGGCACAAGACCAGAGCGCTGTTAGAATGTAGAGCATGCCATAGTGGACCACACCAAATGTCTAGTGAGCCCAGGGTTTGTCTCCAGAAGGGTTTCTAAGGAGCTTGGCAGGGAAACGCGAGAAAGATGACATGTATGTATGACAGTCCCCACAGGTGTTCCCACATAACAGCTATTTTTAGCTGCAGGGATTTTCTGAGCAGAGGCAGTTTCTGCAATGTAATAATTCTTAATGAATTTCTCATCCATAGAGTTGTGCAATCTCACCTTGAACCCATGTAAACTTCCAGCAGCCCCCATGTCCTTTGGAAAAAGTTATACATCTACTGCCTGTTGCGTGAAAAAAAACTTCCTTTGGTTTCTTTGGAACTTGGTTCCTACGAGCTTTGTTTGATGGGCCTCAGTTTTGGCATTGGAAGAGACAGCAAAGACCCAATTCTTATCCACTTTGTCCATTCTGCTCATCAACTTGTAGGTCTGTCACATTCCTTCTAAACTGAATGGTCCCAACGTATGCAGCCCATTCCTGCTGTGGAAGTCATTCCACCCTTCTTGCACTTCTGTGAACATCTCCCAGTTGTACTACATCCTATTTGAGATGAAAGGACTGGAACTACGTACACTATTCAACACATGGGTGAACACTGATTCATGGAGTTGTTCTCTAGTCTTTTTTTTCACTTAACGTTTTGTTGACTTTTTGGCTGCTACTCAGTACTGAAACAATATTTTCATGGAACTAACTATTATAATCTCAAGATTGTGATCCTGAATTATGAGGGTCAGCTCAGAGCCTGTAGTTTTGTAGGTGAATTTAGGATTGCTTTTTCACACACACATCAGTTTAGATTTATGCATACTAAATTTCATTTGCCCAGACAGTCTCCTGAAGTACTTCTGTGTTCCTCATAGGTGGTCTTCATGTTTACTACCCCGAATAACTAACTTCCTATCATCCTCAAACTTTCTCACCTCTCTGTTCATCTGCTTGTCCCAGCAGTTTATGATGTGTTTACTAGGACAGACCCCAGCACAGATTCTGCAGAACTCCATTAATGAGATCCACTGTGTATTTTCTTGGTTTCCCTTAAAAATCTTTGGCACA
Source organism: Ibidorhyncha struthersii (assembly GCA_013398815.1). Lineage (NCBI taxonomy): Eukaryota > Metazoa > Chordata > Aves > Charadriiformes > Charadriidae > Ibidorhyncha > Ibidorhyncha struthersii. Next base: position 1,019,886 of record VZSZ01010737.1, read on the forward strand.
GGACTTCATCAACAGCATTTCAGAAATACAAGTATAGCAGTTAGCTCACCCTTATTCACTTCCTTATTGACCTCTTCAAAGACCTCCGATAGATTTGGTAAAGCATGGCTTATGTCCCATCAAAGTCAGCAATGGTATGAATACTTTTCATTCAAAATTTCCTTTTAATTTTAGTCAACGTAATTAGACAACATTTAATGGATCACAATCAGCCTGAATGTAAGTGGAAACATCTCTGCTTATTTAACAGACTGTGGTCATTTTAATCAAGATAAGACTGGGGCATTGAAGTACCAGCTGTTTATGGGTTCCTGCTGAATCTGATGTGCTCATGAGGAATCTGTAGGCATGGCCATAGGGACCCTGAGAGCTACAGCTTACTGTGTGAGAGTAACTATCATCAAAAATGAAAGCTAGGGTGCTGAAAAGGGCTTAAAGAGGGTTAGAAGCTCATTAGCAACCCCTAATTCCCTAAGTTTCCCTATAATCCTCAACCAGTTTAGTTATAGATAGGACATACTAAATTGGGATCACACTGACATGTGGAGGGCTGGGGAAGTGCTGGATTTCCTACAGCCATCACGTCGTTTTTTCAGGGAGATGTCACATCCTCCTGCTCATGACAAGCACAGCAGCAAGGGCAAAAATGACAGAACAACCCATAGTTCTGTTATTCAAGGAAGATTTGCCACTGTCCTCTCTGTAGGTTCTGTAAACATCCAGCCATGTCAGGGAAGAAGAAAAAGTAATCTACAGTCTTCATAGCTGAAAGAGCTTTCAGTCACTCTTGGGCATTTCTGTATATCCCCTTCTCTACTGCAAAGTAAATGACAAAGAAAAAAAGCTTTTTCCAGCCCCTTCCCTGCCATGCAATGATCTATATTTTAATTTATAATAACATGGAAGAAAACGGATGCAAAAGTTTAAGTAAAAGAGAAACAGGAGAACAGATCTTGCAGAACAGGAGCTTAGTGAACAGGAATGCAAGATCTGTAATTCGCCATTCTGAGAACATGAACATTAAATGGAAAAAATAGTTCTAGGAATAAGTTAGAGGCTGTGCTGGTATCAATCATGCTCCCTTGCTGTGGAATACAGGTACAATGCAAACAGCACTGTGTAGAGAAGTAAATAGATGGACTTCCACTCCACTACAAATTTTGCTGAGTATTTGTACACTAGTATTATCAAAAAGGAGACAAAAGGTCTTTCGCTCTATTTTTACCGATGTAAGTACCTTTTATGGAATGTGGGTTTGTCTCTCTTTGCCCTTCTGTTTTACTGGGGGAGCAGGGAACGAATTACAGATCATGAAAATAAACAAAAAGTAGTATGAAAGCAAATGTGGCTAATGACCCTGATTTTCTAAAATTTTATTATTATCAGCAAATAGCTCAATTTTTAAGAGTAGCCCTAACTGGCTATTAACAACAGTAGCTAACAATTTCAAGGCAATTAATAATATTTTAAAATAATTAGATGGGTAATATATTAACATTAGAGCATACAGTAAGCAGAAGTCTTGCTAATTATATATATTATTCTCCCTACTTTGCTTAATGAAGGTGTCTGGCTTTTAGATTAATTCATTCTTGCTCTATTTTTTATTCTTTTTTAATCAGTGTAACTAATCCTCCCACGCACTATTGTAGCATTAGAGCAGAAAGATGTGGTTGAAGCACTGAAAGAAACATGAAAAAGAACATTAAAATGAAGATTTAGTTCCAAGTTTCAGAGGCAGTTGCACAAAGTAAAGAATTAAGATGTGGGAAATCAGAGAGAAAATGCAGAAGCCTGAGTCAACATTTATTTAACACCTTCTGCCTAATGCTGAAAACATAAATGTCTACAGAGGTAATCACACCCAGATCATTTTGATTTTCAGAACAAAGCAATTCTTCTGACAAAAAACGGTACCACTCCATAGCTTAAATGATTGTTTTTCCTGTTTTCTTCAAAAGCAGGGAGAGGAGGGGGCCTTGGATAAAGGGATATTTGTTCCAAATTGGGAGCTAATCTTTCAGGAAAGAAGAGCAATGAATAAATTGTTTACAGTCAAAATCTTCTCATTTATATTAGCCTATAACTACATTTCACTCTCAAATATTTGAGCATGTCTGTGTGCTCAGCAACTGTCTGCTACTGTGATTGCACAAGCGAACTACCTTCACTGAAAGCCAGAGTATGCAAGTTTTCCTGCCCTGTGTACCAGAAACATACTCTATCTTACATTTTTACCCCTAAGCTCAAGAAACAATTCCAACCTCCCTGGGAAAATCATCTGTGTTTTGGAGAGAGAGGTGGAGGAAGCACCTCCTTTGGCTTTCCCCAACGAGATAAAGGGCACTGCCGTGTCCCGGGCTCAGCCCTGTGCAGATGCACACGCACACACACTGAGCACACAGCCCCACATGCACAGCTCAGGGCCTCTGCCCCAGCTCGGAGAAAAACCTTCTCCAATTTCTCAGTGAAGCCTGAGCAATACTGTTTGGCTAAAACACTATAACAGCATGAGGAAAACACGAGGTCAACCTATCCACTTAATTACCCTACTGCATCTCCTACTGCTCTCCCACCTCTGTGTAATTCTCTTTAAGATCCAGTAGGAGCTGTTAATCATCACAAAAAGCAACTGCTCAATAAACAGGACAAAATCACAAAAGGAACTGTTTCAGTGCGGTGAACGTCTCTCAAATAGCAGATCAAGGTCATGTTTTGCTGTGAGCTTGCCGTTAACTTACATACAAATGGTACAGTGATAAACATTGTCTATACTATGAAGTGTAAAATAAAATCTTTACACCAACAGTGCCGTATTAGATTTGTGCATCTGAGACACAAAAAAGCACAGCAAATGACCATGCCTGTGAAATGAGTATATTTGTTGGTAAACATTCAGAAGACATGCATGCTAACCCCAAAACCAGCCTACCCCTTAATTAAGCATACAGCAGTAAGTATGGATTCCCAGACAAGCAGTTATGCACACAGCAATAGCTCACGCATGGCTTACTGCTTGTACACACTTACTGTCTTTTATCTTAGATCACGCCAGTCCGACACACAGAGCATCTTTTTGTCCTACGTTTGCACCGTGTTTACAAGGAAGCAGTCCTTCTCCAAGACTGAGACTTGTCGAGATACTGTTTTACTGCTGTTGTTTTTCATATTGTAACCATGATGGGAACCAAGACCCCAGCAGGGCCGTATGAGGCAGGTTAATAATAAACGAATACATAAATTCATCTTGACTCTCTGAAAGTTTTGTTTTATTTCCGTAGTAACTAGTGTGCACACAGATACAATATATTGAGATTCTCCCACTTTTGTGAAAAATCTTTGCACTTAGGTTTTGAGTTGCTCGAAGTATTTTTTCATGTAGTGCTATGCAGCAGATGAACTTTTCTCATCAGAAATCCAAGAGATAGTACATAATACTGTAAAAGACACCCAAAAGTAAAATTTACTAGTAAATTCCCTTCCAACCTCTGTAGCAGTTTTCTTGAGTATTAATTTGTATAAGACCTTTTTCTTCTTATTTCTATTTAAGTCACTGGGGAACACAAGACTGACATGAGACATTTAACACACACATCCACTTATCAAAAAATAAACATATTACCGGTTTGTTGGAATATGTTGTTGTACATAACCTGCAGCAGAGATAAAGACTAACCTTGGCCCAAAGATCACAGGGTAGTTCAACAAACTGTTGTTTTGTACCTTATCTGTCTTTGGTACCCACACACGGTCCCTCAGCTTCAAGCCAGCTTCCTAACTTTTCAACCATTACGGAAAAAAAGAGCAGGACAGGCTCGAGGCAAGTGCTCAATGGTCCTTAGAGTGAGCAGCAGCTCCCACCAGTCAAAAACACCCCGCTGCTTTAGTATTCAGTCTAATTATGGTCCTTTGAGAACCAATGTGACAATGGGAAAGGGGATAAGAGAGCTTAGAGATATATTTATAGATATATTGTATACTCACACTTGTGTATAGGATATCAGTCTATATCCTACTCACAAAACAGGCAGATTCCAGTGAAGATAAAAGATGGGGAAAATGTCCTTTCTGGTGTCTCCCATCACTTGGCAAATGCTCATTATTGAGCTGCCAGCAGAGAACAGAGACCTTGTCCCCACACCAACCTCAAGGGCTGACATGGGGCAGTGATGGTACCAGCTTCCCTTTACTTAAAACCCGACAGAAGCATTTTATGCTTCCATCCCCTGAGAAAAAGGCACCAGGGCAGGAACACAGACTTTCTTGCAGGCACAGATGCCTCTTTTTGAAACACGCAGAGGAAATGCCAGGTTTGGGGTTGCCAAGTACCTGATTTCAGGGTTCATTTTGTTACTGCATATAAATTTCTCTGGTGTGTGTTTGGCACGACATGTTATCCTAGACTGATCATATGTTCACAGATTGTGGAGAGTGTGTGAAAGCCTTTTTTGCTGTAGTTATTGGGCGAAGTCACGTCTGTTACCTGGTACTCATGCAGAGAAATCTGTAATCTGGGAACAGATGGTCTGCCTGAGTGAGAGAAAGAGAGAGAGAGAGAGACGCTGTCTGGAGGACTGCAGAGTTTTTCACTCAGAGGAGATGAAAGAGGAATGAACAAACCCACCACAGCATGACAAAACCATGAAAATACAGAGGAATGTCAGTCCTGAAGGTCATTCCTTTAGAATTCACCAACTGTCTATGCACCATATGTGCATATCAACACACCAAAAAGAGCCCACCATCCTGTTGCATGGAGCAGGAGGTAGCTCAGACAGCCAAAAATTGTGGGATTGTAGACTTACCATTTAGAAAAGTGACACATTCTGTAGTCTAAGCATACAGACCTCGAAAGAATCTGAAAAAATATATAGCAACTTCTGATCCAGATATTTTACAAAATTTGAAAGCAATAGACCGGAACAGAAAAATTCACATCCTAGTCTTCAAGCACTGCCTTTGCAGGATATGTTTGGACCTGAGACTTTTTCAGCAGCTTGAGAGATGCAGACCAAGCCTGGCTTTGGAGTCCCGGTGCTCCTGGAACTGGTGACATCTGCCATCAGGACAAGCCCATCCTTCTCAAACAGTTGTGTGAAACTGGCTATTGTTACCAAAATGCAGCATTGCATTACTCCAGAATAAAATGAATTAGATCTAACCTGTAATAAAATCTAATTCAGCCTTCTTGACAGTGGCTACCAAGGCTACGGGGTGCTGCCCTGCCCACCTGAGCAGCCACCTTGCTGGTCTGAGAGCCCACATCTTCAGGTGGGGGCTCTAATGGCCTGAGGTGCTGTAGCTCTCCCAGGGGCAGGAGCACACCCAGCTAACATGGGCACAGATCACGTTGTAACTGTGACAGCACAAAAGTGGCCAAGGTGTAAAAATCCCAGCTGAGGGTCTAACAGAGTCATAAGGTAGCAGAGTCCTAGTGATCCCCGCGTGGCCTTGAATACACCCTTATCACCACCCACGCCAGAGAGTTTAGTGCAACTCTGCTCCGCCCCCACAGCTGCCATCACATCTTTGGCCACAGAGGAGACATACCCTGAAAAATAAACAGGCCTCTTACATTCAAGTAAAAAATCATGACCATCCCAGGCCCCACATTCCCAGAAACATTGTTCGGGATATTTCAGCCAGAGGGAAAACAACAAAACCCTATGTGAGAAAGCAGCATCACAGCAATGACAGCAAGAGGTCTGGAGCCCCTGCCATTGCAGGGCCATGCAAAGCAGACTAGGCGGCAGGGGCAGAGGGATCACCTGATTGACATTTTGCTCCCAGAACCAAAATGCCTCTCTGTGACAGGTATTTAGGGAAAGATGGACCTAGTGACAAAAACCCTCCAGAACTGTGAATTACACACTGCAGGGACTCTCAGCATGGGCCCTTCGAAAAGCTTCTCACATAAAAACTGCCCGCAGGCGCAGGAAAGAGAGGAGAATCAAGCCATTTCCCTGGTGTAAATCACTGGATGAAATCAGTGGTATTACCCTCACATAAAACTGATTCGAAAAGATAATCAGGCCCTAATCGAAGAGTCTGATTTCACCAGAAAGATAAGGGGTTGTAATCTCACCAAATTATTGTCTGAATGAGACTGAATTTTTAGTCCTTTCAGCCTACAGCTGAAAACTCTACTTGTAACACATCAGATGAAGCCAATTTTAAGAACACTTCAGTTTTTAGCCAGCACAAGATTTTACATTTGGGTGCTATCCAGCACTTCAAACAATTTTTCACAAGAAATCCACATTGTCAGATACAGACAAGCAACGCTGTATTTTACTATTTAGTCTTCCAGCAACGTGTCAGTCAATTTGTAGAGTTAATTTCCAAATGGGACCAAATATTTTCTTGCATCTCGATAGAACTGAATGACTTCACCGGAACATTAAAAGGCAAAATTCCTCTTCCCTCTTCTCTTTCTGTCCTGGTGAATGGCAGCAGAAGCAGAGCAGAGTAACAAGATCCAGGATTAAATATACTGCCAATGGAGAGAAAAAAATCCATTCTTTGACAGTAACAAAGTGATCTATCATACCTCATGTCTAAGCTACTGAAGAAAACGTCCTTTTGGTCAGTCTCAGTTATTAAAGGTAATTGCTTGGAGCTAAAAGCTGGCTAAGACACTCTGGAAAAACATAAAGTATCTTACAGGAGAAATGAAATACAGTATCTCATTGTGCAATATAAAACAAAGACTTCGACTACAGCTTTATGCATTTGCCAAGTCAATTATGTAGATGATGATCCTGCAAACATGCAAAATGGGCAAATATCAACTTAAAAGCCCAGAACAAGCATCTTTGCTCTCCCTCTCACTTGCATATTTTTACTCCTTTCTGGAGTAGGATGAGTTCATATTACACAAGTATTACAAAGGCTGTGATACCTTTGTTTTCCTTCTCCATAGCTCTAGAAGAGAGGGCCTCTGTCTTTAAGGAACAAGTTTCCCAGCCTCTAAAATCTAGTTGGGGTGCAGGGAAGTTTTTGTTATGCACAACCAAGTGGAACCGGACAGAGAACAAGACAGATCTCTTGTGAGAAGTTTTAAACATGACACACCATCACTGAACACAGCACATGGTACTGAGAGTGAAAACTACATTGGCTGTCTTCTAACTGGGAGAACAGAAACTTCTGAGGCTTCATAGGAGCTGCAGCTTTCACAAGATGAGAAAATGACTATGAGTTTACACCTTGAGGGTATTCACATACCTCTCTAATGGCTCCCACTATCCTCTAAACTCTTTAGGTCCTTAATTCAGACAATTGTGTGATGTTCACCTTCTACCTGCAAGTGGTGGGTGTCAGCAAACAGAAATCACTCAGATGACAGAACTATGCAGGAATACACAGTTGATTCAGAAGTACTGTAATGTTCTTGGTAATTTGCTGTTAATTAGGCAGTGGGATTACAGACATCAGCCTACTACATGCTACACAAAAATGAAACATAAGAAAGCTCTGTTTTAAACAAAAAAGAACAAGGAAGCAGAAGAGCCATCTTTGGCTAAAGCTGAACTGTGAGTCTTGGTACCTGGTAAGAGATGAGCTGGAGACTAGGACCTAGGAAAAGACACTCGGAGAGAAAGAACAAAAAGACCCCAAATTAACTCTTGATACACTATCACAATTTGACAGGCACTAGTCCCCCAGCCCGGGCCAAAGCTATGAAGAGTGGACAGGAGTGTGCCACTAAGGATGGGACAGAGTCCTTAAAGACTTTGTAGGACAGAGAGGAGGAAGGACAGCTCTCCAGGCATGTGTTCGGACTGCAGGCGCAAATACAAGCACAGGCCAGGACAAGGGTAAACTGGGAATGGTGTCACTTGAGAAGAGTTTGTACATACCAGCAGAGTGGTCACAGATATAGAGCCAGTGGGCAACTCCGCTACAGAAGATGAATGTGCTAGCAGCCTGAAAGCAGATGGCACATTTACTCCTTTTAAGTTGGACGCTGGTGCTAAAGCCAGCAGGTTTCAATTATGAGGATGAAAAAGCACTAGGAGTAAACAAATAAAACACAGTCTTTTTACAAAGTGCGTCTCAGGTGCATCCTCCGTCAAGAAAAGGAAGCTACCACTGTTGTGATGAAGGTGAAACATATTTTGGAATAGCAAGGGGATTGAAAAAAGGCATAGGAAGTCTACCATAGGAACACAGAAGTTTAGTGAGAGTACAAGATTGGGTTGACAGGGCCCAAACCAAAGCTGCACAAGCTTATTGCTCTGGAAATTATAGTGAAAGAAGAACCAAGAAAATAAATGTTCTGAACAGATCATGATAGGGAAAAGAGACAAAATTCTTTGTTGATACAAAAAACAAGAACAAAGGGGTTAAATAAAGATGTCATAAAGATCATCTTCCATTATTCAAAGCGAACAGATCAGAGACACCAAGTATTTCTCTACATTTGTCACGCTCAGTGGGTCAGCAGGCTTCTGGCCATTGGAAAACTGCAGAGACAAGGTCTCGGGCAAGACTGGAAGTTTCATCACTCTCCCATGGGAGCTGTACTTAAGCGGGGAATGAAGAAACCTAGTTTCATAAAAAAGGGAAAAAGCAAAAGGTTTCTGAGGATCTGTGTCTGAAAGTTTAGTTTGAAAGCAAAAAAGCTAATGGGATCTGTTACCCACAAACTGTGCTACTAACAAGCTGTATCGAGGCTACTTACCTATTAAGCTGCATAATTTGCATGTGAGACTAAAAGGACAAAAGGTGTCACACCTTGCAACAGTCTCTTCTTTCCTGGAAAAAACACAGGGGAAGTAAACCTGGGAGACACTGGAAGAGGAAGGAGTCAGAGGCCCTGGTCTCCTGCCTGCTCCAATATCCCTTCCTGCAATGAAGCACAGCTCTTTTGGTGATCATGGCCTTGAGTGTTCAAACCAGACAACGCGTGATGCCACTGAAGTCATTTTGGTTATACTCACTTATACCAACTCATGCCGGGCCTTTCACCACCGCAGTACAAAAATTACTCCTATGGAAATGCAGCAAAGTCTGACGTTCTTCGAAAACCATAGTTCTCTTCACACCCAAATTTTCTGATGTGCAAGTAACAGGAAGGCAGTTCTTCTATGCGTACACAGTAGCACTGCAAAAACAATTCTGATAGATATAATTGCAAATGTAACAGCAGAATCTAAAGCTCTGCACTGCTGGTGCCAGCTAGGCACACACACAAACACCCTGCAAGAACGTACACACTTGTTGAGCTCAGTACTTGTTTATAATAAGTTACTTGGCTTAGAGTAAAATGCCAGCTCTTGGCAAGGTCCTGGTGAGCCTGGAATCTGTAGAGGTTTCGTTTATTGGTGCTGATGTTAGGGATGAGTTAAATTACAGAAACTGGAATTACTTTTAACATTATTCAAGGGGAATGTTTCCAAAGAGCCGACTGTTGCGAAAGCCGACAGTAATGTCTCTTCCAAAACATTTGCCATTTCAGAGAACTCCAAGCTGCCAATGTCTAAAGTGCAACAGTTTCATTAAGAGAAAAGAACCTGTGTTAGGTATTGAGCAACCTCTGCAGATCCTAAATGTGCTCAGCACCTTTCAGGGTGAGAAACCCCAAGCAGTTTCTCCTAGCACATTTGGAAATTAACAGCAATACCAAATAACCAAATTTCTGTCCAAGTTTCATTTAGTGTGTGTTTGCACTGAAAGCCACACTAAATCCACCAATAAAGTAATCTTTTTTTTCCTGCATCCCCTTTATTTATATGGTAGGAGCTCCTCGGGGGTCCAGTCCTGAAACAATTATTCTAGGTGCTGTACAAAGACGGAACACAAAGATGATCCCATCCCAAAGAGCTATTTTGTACACATCTCCAAGAAGAATCGAAACAGATAACATCCCAGGCAAACAGATAATCATAGACTCTGGTCCTTAGCAGTTACACACTGGTGAGTTAATGGGCAAGTTTTATGACTAGGTGCTGGATTTCATGGGGTGCTTCAAGGTGCTTCAAAACCTTTGTGGAAGAAGACAAAGTCTGTATTCTTTACCTAAATTTATTCCATTAAAGTCAATATAATCCAAGAGAGATTTAATTCTCTGTGTCGCTATGGAAAAACTTCAATTCAATTTCATGTTTCAGTGACAGGAATTGCCTCATACTCAGCAAAAGCTGCCATTTGTAACAGTATGAAAGAATTACCATTTTCTCATACTTTCTGATTTTACATATTCCCAAGAGGTGCCCAGAAGGATCTGTTATTCAGACAAAATCCATGTCTCCCCAGATTACAACTGTTCTTATCAACAGTGCATGGTAACTGTTTTCTGAAACACGCCAAACTGATAATCATAATTTATTCAATATGTTGGATCTGAGCTGCTCAAGAAGATACAACAATCATGAATCCTCATTTCATTTTGTGGGATGACACATCAATAGCAAATGAGAAATTAAGACCTGAGGTGAAATCTTTGATGGTAATACTGAAGGAAAAAATGAGGCTTACTTAAAAATAAAATGATGGTAATATGGAAAAGAGTAATTAAAGGCAAATTATTCAATAGGGAAAGTGTGAATGTGCTCCTAGCAGACAGGATAGTACACTTTCCTCAGCTCATGGACAGTCATTAAGATTATGCTGTGGTACTTGTGGCCGGTAGGATCGTGTAGTGAAAAGTCAATTCTTGCTATTAATTTGGAGCATGTTCCAGTGCTCAGCCCCCACCCC
>VZSZ01010737.1:1030603-1114942 GCA_013398815.1 Ibidorhyncha struthersii
CACACATACTCTCACCAAACTTGAATAAGTCAGAACAAGTCCTGCACAGAGAATATTGCACCCATTGTAGTTGGACATGGAGGAATCTCTTTCATCTGCTGTTTGTTTGCTTTCTCTACTCGTTTCAGTAACTTATTTAGAGTACTCTACATCTAACACTTTACCACAGTTCTTATTATTACAAAAAGCCAGTTTTGGGAGACCCAAAGATGACTTTTCTCTGCAAGGAGACAACTAAGGTGGACTCTATAGTGATACTGGAATTCACATACTGAGCTCGGATGTAAGGAACATGAGTTCACGTCCCAGCTCTGCTAGTATCTAAGGACAAGTCACTAATACCCCTTTCCTTGGCTACTGGGACCATGTGTTCTCCAGCATGGGTGAAATAGTGCTACAGGTTTGCCCAGCTCCTAAGAGACTCTTGCAATAACAACAGTGCTGATTAACCTAAGAAAGCAGCAGGCATGCAAAAGGAGAACAGAATTTTTGCTACAAGCAGGATTTCACTTGACTCTTCAAGAACAAAGCTTAGTTTTTCTTCAGGGAAATTAAATCTTCTAAAATCAGGTGTTTTTTCTTACCTGCTACACTGTTCCCTCCAGTCCTATTCCTACTGCAGGAGTATTGTGAAATTGCTTCTTCTACAGCCAGCAGAGCTTACCACTTACCTTGTTGAAAAGTGTCATGAACATTGATTCAATCTCTAAAGTCACCCTCTAGAATCTTTTATTACTGAGCACTGCTAGCTTTTCTTGAGCTAAGGTTGTGTTTTTTCCTTTTACTGGTTTAGTTTTATTCCCATCCCCTTTCTGAAAGCCCTCAAAGACACCCCTTAAATATAGCATGGGTGAATAGATCTGCCTGTCCATGGCTCAGGACACAGAACAACACCACCTGATCACAGCCCCAAAAGATGTTCTTATGCTCTGTTGCTACCCTGGAGAGCAGCAGTACACACAAATGACTCCCTGTGATTTCACAAGGCCTGTGAATCACGTGTACAGCAATGTTTGAAAAGTTGAGAGGTATACTGAAGAAATTATTTAGAGCACAATTAAGCACATTAGAATGATAGTCTTTCCAGGAAAATTCCTCTGACTCTATTTGTATTCAGAAAATTGTCTGGAGTGTTTTTGATCTAAAAAAAAAAAAAAAAATCTTGCCAGACCACTAGATTAGCTACAGATATCTAGTTCATCTCTACCACCTTCACATTGCTACCAAAAGAAAGTAGGACTCCTCTCATGCTGAGAGAGGAGCTGGGTTAGACACAGGGTAATTCAGTCTCTAAGCACATACAGCCCATGACATCTCTGCTGAGCATGCCAGCAAGCATAGTGGTTGTGAAAAGAGGTGTTTAACCCAAGTGATGTAACCTGCTACAGTTCACTCAATGTCTTGCAGAGACTGTGGCTTCCATTCAAAGCATTACAATCTCTATCCCGAAACCAATTCAGCCCAAAGAAAAAAAGAGTTGTTACAACAACCCAAATGGTGCCAGGATTGCACAGAAGGCTCCGACACATTCTTTGTTATGATTATTTTTATTTCTATAGCTCAACAATGCCCGCTGTGGGAATACATGGGGACCCACTCTGATTTCATCTGTGCTAAGAGTTAATGAAGCAAACTGTCAGTGCAACATAAACTGACATAACTGATAACTGGACTAACACGGTAATAATTTTATAACCAGGTAGCACCTCAAAGCTCCAGCCAAGACTGAAGCCCTGCTAGCTTGGCATTATACAGACACCACAAGGGACAACCCTTGTCCAGGCATGCTTACAAACTAAACAGACAAGGCAGGCTATGTGTAATAGAGAAAACAAAAACACAAAGGAATTAAATGTCTGGCCAAGGGTTACACCAGCCAGTCAATGGCAAAGCCAAAAATAGGATCCAAATTTCTTGGTCAACTAGATGTGGCAACGGGAACTATGTGGCCCATCAAGAGCCTGATTAGTCCACAGTCTCTGGCAAGACCTACTTGAAGTCCTTCGCTAATATTTAGAGACATTATATGTACTCTGTTCTATTTTCCTTGCCTTCTTTCTCCTCAGAACGGTAACTTTTTCTGTGAAGGAAACTGGAAGGAGTTCCTGCACATGAATGGAGCAGGTGATGACTGCTATAGGGTGAAGCAGATGAATAAGTAACTCCTCCAAATCAATAAAAAAATAACTCCTTTTAATGCAAAGTATTATCCCTCTCAATGTTCATGATCGTAACTGTTAGTTATCAAAATTAGGATGGAAGCTATTTGTATTTTTTAATTGTATACTGAAAGCATATAGAGCTAAATTAAGCCTGTTACTCACAGCAGCATGAAGAGTAGTAGTCCACTCAAACATGAGATTTTATGTAAGTCAAAACATAGTTTTGAAAATAAAAGCCCGTATTTAGATCCAAAATGTCTTTTTTAGGCACTTGCTTGATTCCCAGGTGGCAGGGTAGGGAGGACCATGGATAATGAGCATAGATTTATCAGCTTGACATTGGGCTCCTAGTGTAGAGCCCACTCACATCCATATTGCTTGCATTAGGGTTCTGTATGTGGGATTTTGAAGAGCACTCACCATCCATCTAACTCTTGCTAAACTCTCTTGCCATTAGGCATCTGTAACTTGAGGTAGAACAAGACCAACACCGAGCCCTTCTGCAATCTCACCTGACCTGAGATCACCAGATGGCACAGCAGCAACACAAAGATTTCTATACCCACTACTTGAGGACATAAAAAATCTCACAGTATCGCTTTCAAACATAATACGTATTATCCTAATTACTATCTGAGAAGTATTTCCTTTATTTATGGTGAATTTCTTGAATAAGCCCATGTGCATTATATGAGAATTGAAAAATCAGTCCTTTCCCCTCTATATTCTATTAAGTATGTTAACAAAGTACGTTATACATCTTCTGGGTGCCGGTCATTTACAGTAAATGAGATTCGAATTCCAGACTTTGGAGTGCAGCCATTTAGGATATGCAGTTTTGCAAAGTATTTTCCACAATGAAATCTCCAATGATTTGAAGGTATCTCACATTAACCTAAAGCAATTTATTAGTGCAAAACCCTCTAAACTACTGTCATATCTGGTCAAAGAAAATCATGATAAATCTGATGCTGGGATTATAGTCATTGTACTGTGGTGAGAACTGGATTTTTGAGAAGCTGGCATTTTTTGGATCAATCAACAGAGTTCCTCAAGTCCAAAAATGAAACTAAGAATGCTTTGAAGTGAAACAGATCCCATCTCAATGCACAGCTTTTATGCAGTACAGGGTTGATTTTGAGTAACATTAGTTGTTTATGTGGAATAAGCCTACAAACAATGTCAATGAGCTATCTGGGAAAAGCCCTAACAGAAGATGATTTGCAGAATTGGGTCCTTTTAACCAGAAAGTATAAGCGTTATTTCTACAGCTATATCTTTATAAACCAAAGCCTCCATGAAACAATATCACATTCTACCTTGTGTAGACAGGCACCCAGAGATACAATTAGTCTGTGAAAATTCAGATATCCAAGATTTGTGCAGCCAACAGTTTCCTCCTACCCAAAACAAAAGCTTACGCGTGCTCAGATGATGCAAGGAATTCTGCAAATTGGCTGAGCGATGGTAACTCTCTGGATGAATTCACAGGCTCACTCCAATTTTAATTCAATTTAACTTAGCCTGTTATTAAAGAGGGTTATCCAACATGCGTCACATTGCCTTTGCTGCTATTTAATACCATACAGAAATAAATATAACAACTTGAATGATGCAGAGTATCTTGCGAATCTGCATTACCTAAATGCATTTTTATTTTAAGTTCAATTTCTGATCTTGTGTTTACAGACAGGTGCCACACATTTACAAGTAGAAGCCTGTAGACACAAACACTCTGGAATAAAAACCAAATCCACCAACGCAAACAGATCCTATTGTAGCTTTAGCTCATATCTGATGTTTAATGAGTCTTGAATTTCCCACAAAGCAGAAAGCAAATCCCTTATTAGCTGACAGAACTTAAACACATTTTGCTTTCTCGTAAACTATCTATTTTCTGTCGCTATTTCTGACAGCAGTCCCTTTGCTGGCTAATGTATTCTGCAATGGTACTTTGGAGAAGATCACTTATTTTATTGCTCTTTTAGGGGTTTCTCTCACAAGGAAACATCCTTGTGTCCTTCAGAGACAAGGCTGTTCTGATTTACCTGTAAATACCTTTGCATCTGTAACAAAAAAGGGGTCCTTTTTAGTCTAGAACTCAAGCTTGCACTAGGCCCAGTATAGGATGCACCTACAGGGAACGTGTGAATCTACCACCCTCGGTGCTTCTTGATCACGCACATGTTGTCATGCTATCAGAGGCCCAAAAGAAGGCAACAGCTGAAAATTGATAGAGTTTTCCTTGTCTTCTAAAAGTCACAAGCTATGGAACAAATTCTTCCTTTCTGGCAAATCTGTTTACACAGATCTCTGCCCGTCCTCAAGGGCTGCACTGGATTATTCTAGAGCTGAGTGCACTCTTCAAGGACTTCCTACTGAGGGGAAGAAGGGTGAAGACGTAATTAGAATAGGTTTCAAAAGTTTCAGCCTCTCTGTGTCTGTTCTTCAGTGAAGGATATCGGGCCCTCCATGTCTATCAAAGCCTGATTCTCCATGCAACAGGCAAAGAAATGTGTGAAACATCACTGAAATCAATAGCGCATCAACATAAATGAGAGCCAAATTTAAAACTTGGTATACAAGAACACATTCCTGCACATTAAGCATAATACGAACAGTTTTTGGGGCTTGGACATAATATAACCCTAGTGTGAGTCAGCTTCCACACATAGTCATAGAAAGGAGGTGTAATTTAGTTCTTGCTCTTACCGTTGCTGGGGGACAGGGTAAACCCTCATTGCAATATCAGCATCAACAATGCCAAGAAACTTCCAGCCCCTGAATCAAAATATTAAATACTGAGACCTGAGGCGGAAAATCCTCAAGCACTAGCTGTAGTCAAAACCTCAGAAATCAACCCTTGATTTGAAAGGAACATAAAGCAAAGCACTGTACATTCATGCATTTTGTGTATGCAGCTAACTTAACCCACTGTAATGGGGTTAACCCAGTGCTTTGCCAAATTCTGCAGTCCTTCAACTCAACAAATTCCTTCTGAAACCAGAAAGAATTGTTGTTTAATACCCATCCACTTAGCCCTGGTGTTTGAGGGCAAAAAAATAGCAAGGTTTCCTCAGAACAGAAAATAACTATAAGTAAATAACAGTAGAGAGTCTGAGGGACACCTGGTCTTTACGTAGATGGTCAAAAATACTAGAAGTTGTCACTTTTCCTCACTAGGTTTGCTTTTTCCCTGGAATCTGAGGGCCATTATAAGCAGGGGAGGAAATAATTACTCCTCTCCACATATCAGGCTTGTCTTGATAAGACAAATATTTTGTGTGATGCACTATTGCAGAACTCAACCATGCTATAATTAGTGGCTGTGAAGAATTGACTCCACAGCTGTCAGCACATCCATCTCTACCTTCCAAATGGTTTTGTGATATGACTTGGAAAAATACGGACACCTAGGAATTCTGAGAAAGTTATTTCAACTCAAAGGGAAACAATCATCTGATAAGAATACTACGGTTCAGACCTTTGTAATATTTAGCCCAGTTTAAAGCATCTAAACATTAATTCTAAAAAAATCCTTGTTGCTTTAAAAGTTTACTTTAGAAAAATTCATCAGCAGCAATATTTGCAAATACTATTTCAGCGACCTCCCAAGGCAAGGAATTTCCTCATTAGTGAAACCTATGTCACTGGCAGGATGATATAAAAGCAGAGGGTTGGGGAAGCTCTGGACTCTTCCTACAGTAAGACAGTGCAACAGCTGGGGACCACTGAACCAGGGCTTGGGTTCCCTGGCAGCCTCTGCAGGGAATCAGCCGTAAGGCTGGCAGGTGAACAGACAGAAGGCCGGTGAGGTTCCAGAAACCCTCAGCTTTTGGTCCATTTAGATAAAACCAGACTACATTTGCAACACAGTTCAGTCTTGCAGGCTCAGCAAACAATACGTTATCGAAATTTTTCTGAGCAATCCTGCACTGCATTGTTCTTAGAGGCAACTACAGTATTTGTTAAATTCATCAGATTTAATCACGTGTCACCAGACCTAGAAATAATTTGAACCCGCATTCTAACTTCATAAAGCTTCCAAGAATGGTAGAAACAAACTATCCAAAAAGCAATACCAACCAAAGCTTTGGAAAGTGACTTTAGAACCAAATTAGTGATTTGGGCCAACGTTATCTATACATTGTCCCTTCTGAATATTTATTATTTTTCTGGATCAAGTGAAATCATGTCTCACTTGTAAATTATTCTTGCATTTAACCCTTTGCTAAACCAAATTAACACAGCTGAACAGTAACAAGCAATATATATATATAAAGTAAGTGGATTGAGGTATTGAAAGAAGCCGTAAGATAGTACTGGTGAAGGTGCAAGACTTTTGACTGAAAAGTCATAATCCAACAGTAAGTGTCAGCACAGTTTTTCCTTGTCAGCATACAGCAGTTTATTAGCTGTCACGCAAGCTAAATATAGCTATCTATCATACCCTGTAACATTCTCTGAAATATAAACGAATGTGTTCATTTTAATAATATTTGCTCCCTTCACAACAAAATCACAATCAAGTACCCACACTTTCACGACTGTAATTTAGGATCTGATTCCTCCCTGACTTAGGCATCATGCTGTCATTTTACCTAGGCAATGTGGATGCAAAACGTCCTCACAAGAACGATTTCTGATCTGCTTTGCCCAAGCAGAGATGGCTATGGAACCAGAAGACCAGTGGTCTACCTTTAAAGCAAGGGTTAAACTGAAGGTAAGGAGTACCACAGTTCTACTGTCATATCTCATTGGAGCTTGGTTTGCATTGTCTATGGAAATTCAGCTATACTGCATGAAGAGAGCAGAGAAAAAGGAGGAAACACAATCACATTTTGTTACAAGGTCAATATTTTCCTGTGAAAGCCACTTCCAGTAAATATGATCTATAAGGCTATACTATTTCACACATTACCAAAGGTAAATAATCTTGAAATATATAAAGGAACAGGTCTGTCCAGCAATATCTTGACTGATGTACTCAAAAATGTAATTTTGTCAGTCACTGACCTCAGTAAGAGTAATCTCCAACGCAACACAGGCTCCAGGTGCAATTCTCTTTTAAAAGAAAATACAAACCATCTAAAGCAACTGTCAACAATAACTATTGCATTTGTTCCATTGACACTACCAGGAATTCCGCCATTGACTAAAATCTACAGTTCTATACAATTTTAGGCAGTAAATGATGAATAATATTTTTCTAAGTCAGGTCAATATTTTGGTCAGGGGCAGCAGAAATATCAGAGCAGAGTGGCCACAACATTATCAATATTCATGTCCAGCAAATGAGATATCCTGATACATTTTTGTGAGCATTTGCTTTAAATAGCTTGAATAAAATCTCACGTACTCAAATCTACTCAATCCTTAGGGAAAATCCCAGTGAGCATCACTGGTGTTTTACCTAAGAAAGACAAAGGAAAAAGGAAGAAAATATAGCGCTGTCAGCATTTCTACATATTCTAATTCACTCTGATTTTCAAAACTTAATAAAAATTGCTAATAAACATTCATAAGGTTGCCTAAACTCTGCTAGAATACAGTAAGGTTCAAACGGATAGTTTTACTAGTTGATGAATGAAATTATTGTCCCATCAGCCAAGTTAATTTTTCACATATTTTATAGCTCACAATGTTTTCACTATGCAATGAAAAGCAGAAAAGTGGATGCGGTTATAGTTTTATAGTAGCTAATGTTTATGTCTTCAGTACTTTTAATTATTTTAGGGACCGAGGTCACTGCCATCTCATACAATTTGAATGATAATTTCTTCTTTGCAATAAATCCTTTTTAAAGAAATATTGTTATTATTTTTTAATTCAAAATCAGTACATCAAAGCATCCAAATATCCAACATAAAGTGTTTATTATGTTAACCAAATTAATAATAAAAAGATTAAATCAATCACTAAACTGTAATTTAACTGAAGCTACAGAATATCAGTTGTCTGATTTGTTAATGCATTTTAAAAAAGCACGAGTCAGAGAAAGGTTTTCAAAATGTCTGCATAGCTTTTCCACCCTGTGCTGACCATCATTATTAACTACTAATAGACAATGACATAAGCTGCTGTAGCACATAATAATTCCAGGCTGCACCATCATAACCAGTGGAAAAATTACCAAAATATTCTTCCAAGGGCCTCAGTACTAGTTTTCCCCATGATAATTTCAAGGGGATAGAGTGAGACATGCAGGCTGTAATACCAGATGTGGGTTGAGTGGTTGAGATAGGCGCATAAAGTTGACATAGACTGGTAAATCTTCCTCAAAATTATATTAACTGATGGATAGACCATTACTAGATTGAGCCATTATCACTGGCTAGAAAGGAAGTTAAAGCTTTGGGTTGGTTTAAGTTCCAGTTGCCATTTCTTTTTTGTTAGAGAAATTGCCTTCCTCCGAGAAATAATCAGCTCCTAAAATGTATTACAGAATCACAGAATCTCCTAGATTGGAAAAGACCTGTAAGATCATCTAGTCCAATCATTAATTTAACACTGACAAGCCCACCACTAAACCGTGTTACCTGTAGAACACCACAGGTATACATGATATCGTACAGGCAAGTATGAGAAAATGATCATGGTAGAGAAGGTTATGGTTTGAATTAGACATTAAACAAAATACTGAAAGCACGCGATAGTGATGGAAGCATGAAGAAGAGATGCCTTTCATCAATAATAACTAGTCTGGGTTTTGCACTAGGTCTCACTGCACTTCCTTCTCAGGCCTAATTTATTCTTCTTATAGATTCCTGAACACAACAGAAATAGTCTCTGATCCACATAGCCCCATGACTGCAGTGGATTAGACCCAACACACAGGTAACATGCATGTGAAAGAAACACAGGGAGAGTGGTGCACTGATAGCTCACACATATTTTTACATGTACACCACACTTGTGTGTAGTTCTTTTATGGTAGGGTGTGCCATATCCAAAGATTGAGGCTTCCGCAGAATCTGCAGTATGGTGCTGTCAGTGTTAAGTGGCCTGGAAAGATAAATGCTCAATGACTGTGATCTCTGCAGTTACCCTTACAAGCTGTATTTGCAGTTTGGCTCAGTCTCTTAGACGCCCAATGAAAACGTGGCAAACAAGCAGTTAAGAACATTCAACTTTAGACCAAATTCCCCAGCTCCACACTGTCTGAACTAGAGCTTTTTCCAAGCTTATAAAATTTACTTATTCATTTCATTCAGGACTTGACAGTATGTTAGGGAAGTTACAAGACCAAGTAAAGGGAGAAGAAAAAAGAAAAGGAGAATAACACCTGTCTTTGCAGCTGGTCAGCAGGCAGACCTTTAATGTGCTGCCTGCTGGGAAATGGGGATGGTCTCATGTTACACTGAGCCTTCAGCAAAGGATGGAGTTTGCAGAAAGGAATCCTGCAACTAGAAGATGTGAGGCTTGGGCTTCAGCCAAAAACAATGGAGAACAGCATTAAATGAAAAGTTCCATAAGTCCAAATGTATTCAATCACTGAACAACACACAGCTTTGTGGTTTTAAAGAATTTAAAAAAGAAATTTAAATCATCACTGCAGAGCTACCAGTTGTTTCTAATTTTGAAGAACAATCACTATTTTACCCTTAACTACCACCAAATGCTTCCCAGAGTGACCGTAGTCACCCATAAACAGACCAAATATCTTCATTTAGGAAGAACAGACCAAGTCTGATAAAAGCTGATATGCTATTCTGAAAATTGCTTTAGTGCCTGAGGCAGAATTTCATCTTTCATAGCCTAATTTACCCTAGTAAGTGGCACCAGTTTTGCTTTGGGTTACATCCTTAGAAGCTCATTGACTAGAATTGAAAAGTCATTGAAGAAGAATGATATCAAAAGGTTAGCAGAGAAATCTACATAATGACATTACAGTAGGCATTTGGAGAGTATAATCTTAAGAAGAGCAAAGAAAGATTGCGGCAGAAAGTAGTACAACAACATAAAAAATAAAATTTGGGCTGAAAATCCTAAAGCAGTGAAACCTGCATAGTTCTACCTCTGAAATGAAACAGTGGAACCATGAGGACAGGACTGCAAAATATCTCACAAAAATGATCAAAGCACTACACAACCAGGGAATATAATCACATGTTAGAAGCCAAAATGCCCTTTTATCAGAGCCTCGATAATATTGACTGCTAGACCGGAATAAAGGTATGTACAAGTACATAAGGAGCATCTCAGTAATGACCTGCATTTTCAGCAGGTCACCCCCTAAACATTGTTGAGAAGTAAACTGTTGGAATGGCAGTTCCACAATTTCAGGAACCTGACAAGACAATTAAGGGTTTAAGAAAGTGTTATTTTAAATCCTGTGATATTTGAAAAGGGGACTTACTGGATGAGGCAGAGTTTGATGTGCTAGAGTTTGAAGAATTAGTAAATATTTTAAGATCATATACAGATACAGTTTATACTGGCACATTCAAGTGAGGGATGGGGTTCACATTAACAAGGCTATTTGATTTTGGGGGTTTCTTATTTTATGGCAGACAATAACGATGCTTTGGGGGAAAAAAAAAAAATCCATAAACTGTACTCCAGCTCTTTGTTTTCAGGTTCATTGCTAGAGATTTAACAACCTAAGATTCCTTTAATCTCTAATTTTATGATTCTACTAAACAAATGATAAATAAGAATTTCCTCTAGACACACGGGGGGGGGGGGNAGTTGAAACCTCCCTAATTGGCTGGCATGCTTTTCTGCACTTATTACAGTGAATGCTGCCATCTGTTTCTTACTTCAAAAGAAATAGTCGAAATGTAAGCAAGCTAACATTTGAAGGGAGAAGGGAGGCTTATCATGCATACAGAACATTTAAAAAAGCATAGTATCCACTAGCTCCCTGTGGATAGAATATTTTCAGTCTTGACATGATAATTACTGGTAGAAAAATTGTGACAGGCAAATACTCAACCAGCTTCCATTTGTGATAATGGGGCATGTACAGAGGAGATAATTTTGACTTCATTTTTTCCATTACTCACTTTAATATCACCTTTTAAGTATCACAGTAAGGGTGTTTCTTTGTGATGAGCCAGGCTGTGCACTGTCCATCCATTAGATCACAGGTTGTTGACTAAAGATACTGAAAAGTTTGCCAATGTAAAACATCATCTTTAATAGCCCAAATGGAAGTCTACTAAGCAACAAGAGAAAGTGCATCACACACCCAGTGTTAGGGTAAAGAAAGAGACACATAAAAGAGAGACTAGACGTTAATTTCCACTAGACAGCTAATGTATCATCAACAGTGCTGTCATCACAACTGATCAAATATGCATCACACTGGCTGTTTTCCTAATTGTTAAGCATCATAATGAAGTGCTGATATTTTAGCACTTCAGCATTTAATGCCATCAACTGCTGCTTAACCCAAGGACTGCAAAATTGATGCTTGAAAAACTAGTAGTGTCAAAGACCTCTTGCTATACATTAATGCTGGACATTCACTTCCTTGAGCACTTGCCACACTATTCAGTGGAACACAGCCCATTTTGGGTGTACTGTAAAGGCAAAATCCTTTGCCAGCCTGTACAGGAACAGCCACAATCTGAAAAGTCATGGAAAAGAAACTGTAGCACAAAGAATGTTCAATAAACCATGGCAGCTACTACAGTCAAGAAGTGACAATAGCATAAGTATGAAATACAGGAGAGGATTTCACTCACATTGAGCCCGTTACATATCTTTTCACCCTAGCACTGCAGTGGAGAGTAACAAGATTCACAGCTTCTCTCCATCCCATTCTTTCCCATCTGACCATAGGAATCCAAATCTGGATTTGAAGAGGTTTGTATGAGACTAGGAGAAATAAGTGCTTTCTGTTGTATGCATCTCATGGCAGGAAACGACAGATCCCAATGCTACAGGGAAAAAAAAAAAGTGCAACAAAACTGATTTCGTATCCTTCCAGTTTTTTGTTTGTTTCACAAAACACTTTATTAATTCACCTTTATGCTTTACTTTTTCTTTATATGCCAATGACAGTAGCATAGTATTTCCTGGGTTTACAGCTGCCCAAATAACAGAAGCGTGAGCGACATGGGCCAGGGCCGAGACATACCCACCAGTAATTCCTTTCACTTTTATCTGTAGGCCACATAAAGAAACAAACAATTTTAGAAGGAACAGGATGCCAACATATATTTTTACCACAGGATGTCCAGGCTGTAGAGGCGCCTGCTCAGCGATGAATGCAGCAAGTGGGAAGAAAAAGAGTAGAAAACATGGGGGGGCAGAAGGGGGAGACAGCGAAGGGAAAAAAAAAAAAAACAAAACCAACCATACCCATCAGAAAACCCAACAGGTGATGAACAGGTCATTCACAAACATTTGCTACCAGAGCCTGTGGACCACAGAAGGCAAAGAAAAAAAAATACAAGCCTGAGACCAGAAAAAAAATCATGTCTGACAATGTCACAGCTCAGCTTACAAACGCAATTGATGACTACAGTTTGTGTTTTTCATCCACTTTCTCAAAAAAAAAAAAAAAAAAGGAGGTACTCACACACAGACTGTGGGAAACAGGAGAATGCCCATGAGCTGATGTGATAGCTGCTGGCTTTTGCTACCTTAAAAGGGAAACCTGAGAAAGTGCAAGAACAGCAGCACTTAAATCACGCAGGCAAAGGAGGTGTCTGTGCTATCACACTGGAGGGCACTACTGTAGCCAAGGATTCAGCACAGTTCTCAGGCAGATGGACCTTGGGAAATGCAGATAAATTCAGAGGAGATATTCGAACTTGGAAATAGGATATAAAAAAAAGCATGGGAATTCAATCATCTCCTCTGTGAGATTCGGCGACTACTACAAAAGCTTGATCTGTCCTAGGGAACTGCACACTAGGATGCTTAATACAAATAGTTCTTAACCTAAATTAAAACAAACAAACAATAAAAAAAAAAAACAACATCATAGCTTGGATGAAAATATCTTTTGCTTCTAAAAATGTTATCATTCTTCTGCCAAGAGAGAATACTTAGCATCTCCTATCATCAATAGGGGAACCTTAAGTTGGGCAGAGCTGCCTAACACCACTTGTCACAAATATGTCTACTGTGCTACCAGAACTGGTTTTTGATAAAGCAATTGGAAAAAGGCCTATTTATACTGGGTAATAAACAGCAACGGCTGGAGGGTGTTTAACATGCAATGGATACGCACCACAGAATGCTATGCCTACTGCATGACAGCCACCGAGGAAACTAGTTGGACATAGACTCTACCATTTCTCATTGAAGGGAAGAAATGTCATTTAAGGTAATGTGTACAACTGGTCAAATCAGTGCTGAGAAATACGTTTGCTGACAACTGCAGCCCTTTTTCCAATTACCAGCTGTTTGCAAACAGACTACTGTTGTGTTTGTTATTGTAAGTGTAGAGCAGACAATTGAAGGGTCTGAGCCAAAGCCCCAAACTCTCATCAACTTCACTGGGCTATGGGAAAGGGCTGTAGATGAACAAACTTTACCCAAAGAATTTGTGAAATATTCATTTGGTCTCCTCCTCACTTCTTATTTATGATGTGTAACTAGTCATTCATGCCATACCGATTTTTCTTTCTTCCAGACTAAATATATGAAATCTTTTAATTAATAGTTTAATTACAAATAATTTTTACACATGGATGAACCACCATATTCACACGAGACTAAAACAACATGAAGAGCGGCCATCATCCAAATGTTTATGGCAGTACAAACATCCATGGGTGGTGGATAGTGAAAGGCTGCAGTAAATCTGAGATGTTCAGAATCCAAGGAAGTGTTTGCAAGTGTAGTTTTAGTCCATACAAGAAGCTACTGCATGGATCATTAGTCTGAAGCAGAAGTAGTCTCAGAACAGACTACACTGCAAGCTGATACACTGAATGTTGAAATCACCAATTAATCCATCCTTCCCATGAATAAAGAGGAAATAAAACACTGGGATTAAACATGTAACTGCTTCATTTTTCAGGATCTGGAATTATATTGTCTTCCTCTACGGGGCGAAGTAGTTGTCTTTATAATTCAGCCCTACTATAGTCTGTTACAGTTAACAACAGTAGTAACATATCTGTTCCAAAGTACTCTAGGAAAAATCCTTCAGAGGATTTACCATTTCATAGTGAGATTATGATACACTTACCTTTACAGAATAACACCCTCTTTTCCTAATCCAACTGGCTTTTAATAGATTTGTTTGATGGCTCATGGGACATGCCAGCTGCAGAAGGATATGATAATCTGATCTTTAGCTTCTTCTAAATGTCTTAAGCGGTATGGACTCTACTTGCCCCTCTCATTTGAACATACCAGAAAGTTTATTCTTGATATTCAGGCATTTTTATAAAATTATTCCCTACTTCTGTTTATAGAGTAGTTTTTCTCTATCTTGGCCTTCATCTATTAAATAGTGGATGTTACAACTAGATTCTCATAACCAAGCTGTCGAAGAGCAATAAATTTTCTTTAATGAGGCACTGTACAGAACAATATAAGCTACAGTACGTATGCTGCAGAATTACCACCTACCAATGCCACATGTATGCAGAAATTTTGGACTACCTTTCTTTTTTCCCTGAAATTCCTTCTCCTGAAATATACCTAATGCAGATCAGATATTCTGATTATTTATATGTTGTCTTGCATTGAAATCCCTTTCCAAGAAACACCCCCTAAAAGGCCCTTTAATGACCCAGAAATTTGTGACCGATTGGTTGAAGCTCTAAGCAACCACAAGACACCTTGTAGCATATCACAAAGATGTTTTCCAACTCTTGATTCTGATGTTTATTTTCAAGTATTGAATCGTAACATTTACTACAAGGAACATACAAACACAATAAACCCAGTCATCTTTTTAACCTAATAAATAAGCTTGAGCTATAGATATGGTATTTGATTTACATTAATTTGTTCCTTCTTGATAGTATCTTGATAGCAGCAAGTAATGAACGCAAAGAAAATAACATTGGTTTGAGTGTTCAATGTGATACAGAGAAATATTTTTATAAACTACCCCAAAAGCTCAAGGAAAAGGGAACTGGCAAATAACGTAGGGTACGATGAGCTGAGCCAAGAATGTGATTTTGGACTGTTTCCATTGCGGTTTTTACTTCAGAGTAATTTGTATGATTTGGAAAGCTAGCAATGTAACTCTGTGTGGGGATGGGTTATTCAAGGTAACCTCTATGTTTAAAGGATGGGGTATTTTTATAGCCATGGACCAAAAATGAGGTCACATGCTACAGCTACCTAGAGCTAGGAAGGAAGACAGAGAATCCACTGTTTCTAATTTCTCACATTATCTTGTACCATACAGAGACATGTATTTTACTGTTCTTAAAATATATAGCTATTAATATGCTAATGGCATGATGAGCAAAACAGCGAAACCTAACAAAATGTCCCTCTAGGAGAAATACTAACTTTTCATATTCTTTAAGGCTAGTGTTCACATTGAATTCCTCAAGAAATGCAGTGAAGCAGAAGCATAAGAGTACAATATTTGGAACTTTTAAAATATATTGGATTTTAATGCATTCCTAGTTCATGTGGCGGCCCAGACTGTCTATCTAGGGCTAGATTTTCTCTGTGATAAATCTTGAGCTAATGTCCAGAAAACAGCTAGAAATTTTTAAGCTGCTAAAAGTTAAAAGTTGTGGTTTGTACATAAAAACACAGCAACTGTGGGCTCAACACAGTACACAAAGATTGGGCTACCATCATTTAACTCATTTGAATGTGAGCAATATTTTCTCTAGCACAAAACAGATAAAAGATGAAGAATGTCAGATTCTCCAAAGAACCTTGAAATCAGCCACTAATTAAAGTTTTACAGTGGGACCTTTTAAAGACTTAGGTCCAGATCCTCATCTGTAGTGAAGTTTCAATAAAGGAAGTAGAAATACTTAATTTACATCAATGAAAATTTTTACCTTTAATTATAATGTCAAGATAATACAGACATTAAATTCTCATTTTACTCCCCACTGCTTGCAAACACTAAAACACTTCCAAGATTTCTACAGGACCAATCTAACATCAGTTCCGGAAATCATCCACGCTTATAGGATGATTTAGAGAAATACTCATAGGGTGAAGGTCTTGAGACATCTTGATGTCCTTGGCTAGAAGCCAGCTGAATAAAAATCAAGTAACAAAAAGTTAGAAATGATGTAGCATTGCAAGGGAAAATTAAAGGAATGTTTAAACAGTACTAACTAAATAAAAAGCACTGGCACTTAATAAACAAGAGATGTCATCTTTTCCCCTTCTTTTTTTCAAAAAGGTTCAACTGGGATTTTTGATTGTTGCTTCAAAACAATCTTTCAATTTACTGACATGATCTAAGTGAGAACTTCAACCATCTTCTGGTTCATTCCAACTTACAAAAGCAAGCTCAGAGGTATGAAAACAGGTCCTGAACCACACAGACCTTCCATGAAAGAAATCCCTAGCACACATGTCAGACTCTTTTCCCACCCCTACTCCTCACAAGCCCATACACCATAGAAATCCTGGGTGGGAGAAGCGGCATGCTGGGGGCTGGTGGGACATTGCACTATATCACCAAGAAGATACAGGTTATAGTGTTGTTGCTCTCATCTTCAGTATGTTCACTGAAAGTTCTGTTTTTTTAAGGAAAGTTTCCCTGTTCTTATATAACCTTCGACACTTTGCTACAGCAGGCTAAGTGAGGGAACAAGATTAACAGATACAAGATATTTTTACTGCTTCACCTAAAGAGTCACAGAATTTTCTGGGAATGTTAACACTTGTTCAAAACAATGTGTGATTCTTCATGTTGCTATCAGTGCTGGGAGAGAATTCTACATAGGCTCTGAGTGATTTGTACCAAACAATTTTACATAATCATTTAACATCCTTCTTCAAACTAACAAATCTGCTGAATTGGTTTTTGATAGAAACCAAAGTGCTGTTATTAAATATCTCTGCGAAGTAACAGCATTATCAAAATGGAAGTCATTAAGCTGCTATTCCTACTGGCTGTTGTGTATGTTACCATGAACTTAGCCATGACAAATGCTTTCCCAGTTAACTGACAGGAAATATATTTGTGTCAATTAGCACAGATTATATGATCAAGGAACAAGATCAGTGAACCATGATGAATACGGTCAATATCTGTCCTAAAAATATGACACCTATTTATCTAAATGCAGTAGCTTGGCTTCATTTACTGCATCTCTTCCTGTTTCCCTCCCTTTATTAAGCATTTATTAAAAACCTCGCTAGTGTAAACAAAGTATCTATCATATTTTTAAATGAACTTCTATTACAACATTGTTACCCACTGTTCCTCTAATACAGTTTGCTTGCCATACTACCATGAGGAACCACTGTTGATATTGTTACCAGCAAGTCCTGCAAACAATCACTGACTTCAGCTCACAAGAGGTCCCACCATAGGTGTGAAAATCAGTAGCACTTTCCCCCCACTATACAGCTCCACTGAAGCACAGGCTGAAGGTGTGATAGCATCTCAAGAGTCAGATGGAGCACCAGCTGTGCAACCACGTGACCCAGCCTGTGATAAAATCCTCTTTTCTCTCTACAACAGCTGTAACAATGTCAGAGCTCCCTGGGTACAGAAAATCCCTACAGTTTCTCTAGTGGGGGAAAACTAGTGAACAGTAGAGTATCATAGGCTATTAGTTAGCCCAGGATTCAAGAGCATAAGCCACAGGAGCAAATTTCTTGTGACAGTTATAAAGGTCAACATTTCAAAGTCTTCTGCCATGCACTAGGCACAAAAATCAGATCCTCAGCCACTTCTCCCCAACCTCACCCATGGGCACTGAAGATCCAAGACTCCCTGCTCAGTGCTGAAACCTCATGCAGAGCTTTGCATCCACCCAGGACAGAACAGTGCTGTGCAGCTCTGCATGGGAATGCTTTCTGCAGATGAAAACTGTAAAGCTCATGTAAAAGTCTGCCAGCAATGCTCCTCTAGCCTGTGTCTGAGATGAGAGCCTCTGCTTTCATTGACTTTACGAGGGTTAGTAGCATTTATACAGGTAACAATCTGAGGTAAAAAGGACAAGACCATCTCAACATTGGATAGGAAGAACTCTGCCTTGGAATCAGGATCCATGCTGTAAGCCATAAAAACATGCAAGTCCAGGATTTCTTCCATTTTCTGCTTTCAAGTGAATTCTCTAAGTATTCTACTGTATTTTTTATCCTGCTGTTACTCATAACATTCAGAAGTGTCTTCCTTTGAGCACGTATTTTGAGATGCAGGTCTGATTTTTGAAGGAGGCATGCTCAGCACTTCACAGAACCTCATCAGGGGAAAAAGATTTAGACATACAACAAATGGACATATCCCTTAACCATCAAAAACTTTGAAATTTTAACCATATGACTGCATATATAAATTTTAAAAATCTTGTTACACAAAGTCCTTGTTTCAAAATATAACTTATAACACAGCATTGAGCAAATTTACCAATAAATCTATGTGTAATCATTCTTGTGAAAAGGAAACAAAACAAAACAATTTCTACATGCTCAGCCTACTAAAACATATTGCCAGATATTTGAGAGCAAATCAACAATGTATTGCTATTAAGAAATGAGACATGCAATCTTTGGAGCCAAACTGGCCACTGGTGAAGAGTAAAAATCTAATAATTTTCATATTGATTAAGTAATCTATTGCTATTTACCCCAGAAATCACTGCACACGAAACACTGGGGGGGGAGGGGGCAAAACAAAACAACCTGAGAAATCCTGGTGTATGCTCCTATCCCCTTCTGTTGTTCTTCAAAGAACATAATGGAAACTAACACAAAAAATGAAAATATTAGATTCCTTACATTGATATTGGAATAATACAGAGATAAATGATTATAAAAAGA
This sequence comes from Ibidorhyncha struthersii, assembly GCA_013398815.1. Lineage (NCBI taxonomy): Eukaryota > Metazoa > Chordata > Aves > Charadriiformes > Charadriidae > Ibidorhyncha > Ibidorhyncha struthersii. The sequence goes on from VZSZ01010737.1 coordinate 1,049,662, forward strand.
AGATAAATGAAACTGAGTTTATCCTTTTCATTTTTTTCTCTTACTGTCACTCTTTCCAGAATTTCTTGATTTAAAAAAAGAGAAGGAAAGGTTACTTTACAGAGGAAAGAAAAACAGAAAATGAAGGGGAAGAAATATAACAAAGAAAGGAAAATGTATATGTATCTTTATCTTTCCTCAGTCAAAACAAAAGATCTTTTTTTCTTTTAGTACTCATAAGTCTCTACAAAGTCTCAGCATACACCTAATTTCCATTAGCATTAATAACTGATGTGTGCTCACATCAAAGGAAGAATACACTTCACTTTATTGAGTCTTAAAATTGGACAATAGGTTTAAATGAAAAAAACTTGGAAAGGCTTGGAGACAAGTGAAGCAGTACATAGCAAGTCTATAAAGGAAAATAAAGAATATTTAGCATACCTGAAAAGCTGTCACACCAGCTATAGAAGGCCTAAATAAATCATGCAAATGGATAAAAGAGGTCTAGAAAATCTTTATGTAACAACACAAGGAGAAAATAGTAAAAAATGCATATGATATTAAACTATTGTATTAAAAAGCAAGCAACTGAAAATAGCCCAGAGAGCTTTTAAAGATTTGGAAGATAAATTGTCCTTATGAAGGATGCTGGGAAACTAAGATGTAGCAATTATCAGACAAAATGAATGGTCAGAACTGTGTACTTTTTCAGCCTTCAGTTCGCATCCTGCATAGTTTTAACCCAGTCATTTACATTCTTTGTTTCCCAATTTTGTCTTCGGTATTATAGCAGTAATTTTCTCACACATATAGCAACATACAGTTAGATACATTAACATTTGCAAAAATATTTAGGTCTATGGAAAGATTAATAAATACAGATATTGATGAGCAGGAAACAACAAATTAGTCAGATGCATACCATCTCCCTGTATTAGCATGGCTTTTTCCATGAAAAGCACCTTGGTGTCCTATAGGGCCAGTGGCTCACATGGAGATATGAGAAGTTAAACTAACTGGGGATTGGTTCTTAAGATTTTGAGGAGGTTATTACACAGCCTTTCTTTACAGTTCAGGTCTACTTGATTTTTGGCCGTTTTTAACTGATTACCTGAACAAGTCCCAGAAACAACAAATATTCTACAAAACAGCATAGAGAGGTAATAATTGTTCTCACTTCCTTTAGTGAGCTAAGAACCTTACCTTATATCACAGAAAGACACTTAACATCTTTAACATATAAAGACACCACCAAAGAATCAATTTCTGAATATTATCTATCAGGATGCTTTGAGATAGTTAACCACAGGACAAGGTTGTAGAGTTGACTGAAAGATTTTGGTACACACAACGTGGAAAGTTTTAGTAATGTTCACAGTTTCACAACACATTTGATTCAGTCAAGGGCTTCCTCTGATTACAGTTTCATAAAGATTAGGAATTAGAAACTGAATTCACATCAGTCAAGGTTTTTGAGCTTTCACAAAGGTTTGCCTAAGCAAATTGTGCCAAAGAGTTACAACATCAAACTCTCTCTTTAACTGAAACACCTTTCTTTTCTTTTTTCTATTCCATCTTCAAACAGAAGTATTTAGTCTGGGTCAATCAAAACATTTGCACTTCAGGTTTGAAAATGCTTCATTTCAGTTTTGAATAATTTTTAGGGTTTTTTTTTTTAATTATTTTTTTCTACTATTAACACATCAATTTCAAAGGCAACAGTGGTTCCAAACACCATGTAGAGATTTTCTTTTTGTCAACTTTTTTCAATTTTTTAAAAGTTAACCCAGTGCTGGAAAAAAATGGGATGGCTTGCATTTCCTCCCAAAACTATTTAGCCAAGAAATTTTCATCCAGCCAGATTAAGGACAATGGGAACTTTCACACAGAACATCTTAATAATATTATAAAACACCAAGCAAACTATCGATAGTTCTTTTTCTACATCAATATAACCTGCTTCTCTTCGTATGCATTTAAGAGAGTAAAAACAGGCTACAGATTACATTTTCCCAGCGACAAGCCATACACAAGACTTACAAAGAAATTCTTCTTAGAATAAAAGCACGTAAGGGGCCTATACACACTGTTCCTTAATCTTTTCCTGAAGGCAGTCACTCTAAAGAGTAGAGAGCCAGACCATAGGCCTCTCAAATACTAAGTAGGTACCTACACCTTTTAGTAAGTCTAAAAATTCAGTTCAAACTTCAGAACCTAATATCTTCTACTCACCTACTACCTCATCCTGAAAGCACATAATTTTCCTGTGAACACTAGTTTTTACTACTAATCGCTCCTATCCATGATTCAAACCTTGTAAGTTTTGACATGGCTGTAGCTATGTCCCTTCCTTATTTATCAGACGTATCAGCGTTCAGAAAGTTAGCCTTTTTCTACCTTTGACCTAACAGTCCATACACTCAGGCAGGATCCATAAGACAAACAGAAGACAGTTCTGCAAAAGAACCAAAACTCTTATCTCCCCCCATTCTACAGACACATCAAGAGAAGGCTCTACTCACAGGACCTTTGAGTATCCCAGGGCAGGGTGCTTTCAGGCCTTCCTACTGAAGCTAGGTTGCTTCCAGTGTTGAATTTACCCCATGTGAACTTTTAATCAGTATATAAAACTTACTATAAAGTATTTTAGCTGCAACCCTCTCAGTACAAGCAGAGGACTGCAACTGCCAAGAACTCAACTTGATTTTGGAAGCATACAGATAACGCTCCAAGGAAACATCAATATTAACAGCCTTCCACTAACAAGTTCTACTCATTTCATTTCAATTGTAACCTTCTGCATTTGTAATACAAAGCAAATTGTTCAGATCTAATTAGAATATTACAAAGAAAACTTTTCATACCCATTTAGGATTAAATTAGATTTTGAACTCTCCAAATTTCCAGCAGCTACAAAGTCATGGTCTTGATGAGCCTCTTATTACAGGACTGGCACACAGAGAAACCAAAGTATGGGCTTAAACAGGTTTCCAATGAGATCAAATTTCTGAAAGTTTTCATACACAAAACCTAAAGTACTTACCGATCTAAGTTAACAGGTGTAGCTGATTACAAGAATCTAACTGCACATTAATAGGTTTGGGGAAAAACAATACAGTGACACCTACATGCAAAAAGATCTACCTCGATCATGCACAGCAATACAACTACAAGCTAAACGTGCTGCCTCATGGTATTACCTCAGAGAAAATTCATAGTGCAACCAGAAGCTGCTAAAAGTTTTGTTGAATTATTAAGCAACAGCTCAGTCATAGAAGTTGTGACAGACACGGCCAGTCAAGCAAACTCATCATTATAACACAACCGTGTCCTCACATGCCACTAAGATTGGCATGTTTCTCAACACAGAATTGCAAACACAAGTAAATCTGTAAGAGTGCCCTTGATTCTAGATGCAAGAAAAATCAGAGTGTAAACTATACGCAACAGCTTCAGCACTATCAAAAATTTGTATTGGTATGGGTGCTCAGACAAAGCCTATGTTCTATTATGTGTACATGGAGCAAGGGATCATAATTAGTTCGCACTATATGCTAAGGAGGTGAATGCATTACACATAGTGTGTTCTCTTATCAATTACAAACATAAGGAATCTCCTTGTGATAATGAAGTTTGTCCCTGCCAGCAAGAATATGCTATGTGGGCATTTAGAGATAGTTAAGAAGTATCCCTTTAACTAGTTACGTACTGGCTTTTGGAGAAGTTGTGTCGAGAAGAATGCCACACTTAACCCAACTGAATTCCTCCTCTTCCATGGAGCATTCCAGAAGAGATACAAAGCCCAGCAGCATGGTGCAGTTTGCATGACATCAACTGCACGTGTCTCCTACACACACAGCCTACTTTTCTAGCAGTCTCAAAAGTCCTTTCTTTACCCTGTTCACCCCCAGTTCCAAGATTTCTGCATGGGCCAAAAAACAGAGAACTGGTTAAGGGAAGCACAGCATTGCCATTACTCAACCATCCCCGGAGAAATGTTGTTACAGTATCGTTTACCATTAGAGTTAATCAGAAGAATGAGTTCAGACAGGACACCTGAGCTTGTCAGAACTCTCTCAACATCATCAAAGAGCAGAGATATCCAGCTCGTGCAGGGTTTGCTAGAGTTATAGCACCATTTTTAATGTTGCAGGGGAACATAGAAATTGTTTACATGGATTTGACAGCCTTGTGTCTTCTAACAAAAACAATCACAAAATGCACTTAAGAAAACTCTCCTTCTCTTGCCTTGCAAAAATATGTAACCATACATGAATTTTCTTCAGCAAAGGAAGCTTTGATGGTTGCCTAGCGCTGTGCACAACTTGCATTTCAGAGATGAACTAAAATGACAGCCCTACGCCCCACACCAGAACTTCAGTGAGACACCAGTGTGAATCTCTTCAGTTTTCTAAAATGATTCCACAGTTCCTTCTATGAGAGTTATGCCATTTGTAGCTTTGGATGCAGAAGGCATGGGTGATGAAATTTTATCCTCTAGAACAGCCTGAATGCCAGTAAAGAATTTGGCCTATACAATATTGCCAGCTGACCAAACGCATAACATCTTATAATGCTCTGACTACACTGAGGTATCAGGAGTCATAAGAATAAGCCACATGGAGATGTTCTGGTGGAATGAAAGCTGATCTTAAAAAACAAAATCCAGGTTCTGAATCTAGAGGATGATTCCACAGTTAGGTTCAGAAAACAGGCAGGGGGTCTCCCTCCTTCTGCTTCTATATATGTTACAGGTCTATGCCCACTTCTGAAAAAAAAAGAAAAAACAACCTAAAAAACTAGCAAACTCATACACATGTTAAACATCTAACAAGTTGGTTTATTCGTCACTCACTATGTCCTGTCTAGCCTGATGTGCAACTTTCCAGTCTGCTCTGGAATGAGAGTCATGGAACAAGCTATTAACTGGGAATTTATTTGGAACACTCAGAGATTTCCCAGTTATCTCAGAAGAGCTTAGCTGTGCTGCTGCTTTACCATGGAAACCAGAACTCCAAAAACGAGATGCAATTCAGGGTATCCAGTCCCTATTGCACCTTCCTGTTCAAAAAGCCAATTCTCAGAATCCTTCTTCCTACTTTCCAGAGGCCATTTCTACACACACCTCTTTGCCCCAGATGTTTTCTTCACACGTCTTCCTTGGCATCACAATTATACTCGAGAGTCTCCTCCCCAGTATATTGGCAAGGTAAAATTCACATTGAGTTTTACAACACTCACCTATTTTCTGCAAAGCTGGGTACAACTTTGAGGTCTCATTAGTCAGCTTATAACTACATATTTGAGAAACTGTATCGCATTGAGGGTCACTGTGCACGTTGGCCACCACAAATGGAAGGGATAGAAAAAAATGGCATCATAGTTCATTGAAACATTTCTTTCTGTATACATAGAATTATCACACAAAACTAAACTCCACCCAGGACTCCTAACACAGATGAATTGTGTGCAGGTGCATCCGTAAGGCCTGCAAACTGCAGAGCATAAGTTACTACTGGCTTGGGGGCATACTATGTTTATGCAGAACTCCCAGTGGAAATCAAGGTAGCAACAGTTAATTGCTATGTGTATTTTATAGGAAGCTAGGATAATTTTTCAATGGGTAACATATGGTGCACTTTGCTGTGACACCGTACTGAGACTGTCACAGATCTCACTCCAGTCTCAGGCAAGCGTGTCGGGAAAATGGGGACACTGGTAGATGGGAGAGTGTATTTGACATAAAACACACATTTTTCATTTTCAGGCATGCCTGTTCCCAAAGATGATCTAAAAACCTTCCCAGAGTCAACTCCAGTTGTTTTCTATTGCAGTCACCACATCTTAGGATTCATCTCATAAAAAAAGAAATTCACCTTTCACGGGCAATCACATTTTCTGCCCACCACAACTCTTGCCAGAAAAGTGCTCAAGAATGTGCAAAAATATTTTCTCTTATTTGCAGCCTAAATGAATTCATGATCAATCCATATACTAGATCCTGTGCCAGTGCCGCTCTTTAGGCTAAATAGTTCCTAGTCTCTGGTTCCATGGTAAGCTGCAGTGATGACTTTTTCTCTTGTTTCAAGGAGGTATATAGCACTGAACATAATTAATACCTTAACATGGAACCAGGCTCTTCTAATAAGCATTTCAGATAAGCACCTTCAAACAGGTGTTTTCCATTGAACTGTGAAAAGTGAAAACTGGCAAGTTAGCAAAACTCAGAATTAAAATTAAATTATTAATTGTGAAAAGTCACAAAAAGACAAGGAGAAGAAACTGAAGTTGCACAAGACAACAGTTTCTTTCCACAAAATATTTCATTTGGTGTCTTTATGCTCTGCTTTCTGGCATTGTGGTCTCCGTGTCAATGTTGATTAGGATTCCCATTTTTCCATGTTTAAATTCAGAATTAATTCATTTGGGGTGAGCTTTACTCCAAGGGAAGTCAGAGACACCCTACACAGAAAAGTTACATAATGAACCAACTCAATCATCACAGCCACGTTCTCCATACATTGCTCGTTTGGTCAGCTCACAAGACATGAACAAGATGTGGACTGGCTCTGGATAAGTGGTGCTGATGTTGTGATGCTGGTTCCAGCTCTGGCATTGATTCCTAGCTTCAGTAAGCAGATAAGGGGCAATGCAGCAGGCCCTGCTGTAAGCTCAGTTCATGGAATATGGATTTCATTTCCCCATCGCATTCTCTACACCATTTAAAGAAAAAGAGCTGTTTCATTGTGTGTTCGTCTTTTCTTCCTACCATCAATATTGTCCTGGTTTAATTGTTCAGAAACTAGTTCACTATTTTGACAATAAAAGTGACACCTCCTAATGAATACAGACTTCTCTGTACGTCAACATAACGCATCCTCTGCATGTGCTGGGTTTGATCAGTTCGTCTTTAAATAACTAAAAATTACCTAAACAAATCCAATCAGTTGATTTGTTCTTCTAAGACTAATAAATTTATTGCCGCCAAGAAAGAAGTAAAATGTGAAAGTCTTTTTGAAACCTCAGACTATAGGCATTTCAGCTCTTCACAGCAGCTGATGGCCATTGTCATATGTTGTAAATATTAATACTGTAGGAGAGGACTTTCACATGACAGGAACCTCAAGACCCCATGCAAATTTCTAGGCCTAATGTACCTCATCCAAAGCGAGCAAGTGAATGGGATAAATATTGAGAAGACATGTCAGAGCCAAACTTCACCTTGTGAAAGTTAGAATATGGAATTACGGCCTGAAGGATCTAAGTTTCTTCCCTTACCTTTTCCCCAAGGGCCTGGCTATAGTAATTTCAACATTACTTAAATAAAATTAATCCTTACTCAAACTTTGCATTTTAATGGAACTTTATTTTTGTGCTTCCTTGTACAGCATTACTGAAAAACCTATGGGGTGTATGTGACCAAACTTGATGTATACCCTGGCAAATACTGAATAATATTTGGATAAAACAATAATGTAGCCTAAGTGGTATTGGCCCTTAGGTTCACTTTGCACTTAAGAGTACAACTTGCCCACAAAAAATAAACAGAAGGCCTGAAAACTGTATTTGAACATACAGATTTGTGCTCACATATAGCTATATACCTGTCATGGAATCTGTATATCTGCCTATAGGAATCTTGCAAGTCCTTAGCCTGCTTGGAAGGGAGCAGTAAAGGAGGACATAACAAAGGTGACCAAATATGGCATGAGAAGAGATCTACTAACTGAAAACTTAAATCAACACCACAAGAAAATAGGGGGGAAAATAGCTCAGAAGCAACTGATACACTGCAATATGCTCACAGAACACATCTGTTAAATAAGGGACAAACTAACCACAGCTTTACAGAGAAGTCACAAACAGAAAAACTGTACCAAATTCATGGTATTGTTCACTGGTGCATGCTTCACTTCCTTAACGGAGTCAGCAATAGAGTGCTAAAATAGCAAAAAGGTGCTCTATGCTTTTTTATCCTCCAGTTTCCAGATTAAGCCATGTTCACAACATGTTCTCCCGTGACACGAAGGACTTCAAATCAAAATATATAGCTGAATAGTACATAGTAAACTGATGGGAAGTGCTGGCAAGGTTGGAGGTTCACCAGAAAGCATTAGAAAGCACTTCTGGCTCTGCACTGACAGGAGAGAACAGGTATCAGAGCAGGAAGCTGAATGCTTTCTCATTGCCTAACCCTGGAAAGTACATTTGCATCTAAGCTTTACCTCTGAAGCCAGTGGACTTGCACCTCAAGAAGGCAATTTTAATGCAGAAACACCTCCCTGTAGGTGGCTTTCTTGTTTCAGCTTTGTGTAGAAGGAGCCCAGATCACCAGCTTTTAGATGGTTAAAGGTAGCAAAGAGAAATCCCACCTTCAAAACATTCTGAAGACCTTATTTGCAGCAGCACCCCACCACAGCTTCATGGCTTATATCCTTTTACTTATTAGCATTACATTATCCCCAGACATACTGACTATGACAAAACTTTAGAGTCCTAAACCTTAGTTAGTTGAGATCAAGCGTATCATGAACAGCATTATTTAGGAAATGCTATTGATTAATAATGAAACTCATTTTTCATTGCCTGTGAACAGCAGGAATAGTTTTTATTGTATTGGATCCCCACACATTGCTGGCCATGAGGGTTTTGTTGTTTGGGGGTTTTTTTTGTTGGGGTTTTTTGACGGTTTCTTCTTCAAAATCTACACACAGCTTGGAACACTCTTTCCCTTAGTGCACACTAATGCTTAAATAAAAATACAAAGGGATTTAATGGAAAAAAATTCTCATAGCCTTTAAGACTTATTTTTCAGGTGCATCTGTTCAGATGCATTGTTCCAGAATAAAACTACTTTGCAATGGGGAAAGAACAAGAAATAAAAAAGTCATTTGTAGTATTCTAATTCACCCACGAGGATGATCCTATTAATCAGCTTTCATATTTTTCCCAGTGACCTTTTTCTTCCTGTCAACTATTACTACCCTACTGCTGGTTTTAAATCTTCCTTCCTGCATTGCTGAATAGGAAGAAAATAAGTTAGTTTAGAACAAGCCATGACCCCACATACATGAGAGGTAAGTGCTGACTAATGTTGATTAATTTCCTCTGAATCACGTTAACGTTACTCTTCAGACCCCATCACTTCAGCTTGCAGTGACATATGCAGTGACTGCAATCTCAATCTGATAAAAATACTGCCGTGTAAAGTCAGGGCTTTTGTAACAGCAGACTTTCTTAAACCAAAAAACCACATCTTTGTAGGCTGAATTTTCTATTAAGCATACTTCAGTCTTCCCTTAGCACCATAAAGGCATTCCCTGGTGGTCATGTCAACAAGGCTACAGATTATTTATATTAATATGAACTCTCTCAAGTTCTGAAAAAAAAATCTTGCTAAGAAGGAGTCTATCCACCATAAAATATTTCAAATGAATCATGTCTCCCTGAAGTTCTGCATCTGCTGCTCTCATTTGAATGACCTATACATGGATGTGACTCCATGAAGAGCGTTTCTGAAACAGATGAGCTTGGAACAAAAAAAAAACTAGTGGTTTTAAAAATACTTCTGACTTCATAAATAAAATGTTTGGAATTGCATTAGTTACCTCATCTTAGTCATCTTGGTTTTGTATTCAGAAGGAGAGAGGCAATGTTTTCTTTCAGCTGAGATTTACAATATGTTTAACCACGGAGAGATATTTTTTATTTTTTTTCCATATCAGGTGCTGAAAATACCCCTGAAGAGCACTAGCAATTTGTTTTCCTTGGCATACTGTATAACAGACTGAGCTGGGGATTCTGCACAGGATTTCTTTCATGTACTGCTGAACTACACTTCAAACTTCTACATTACAAGTTTTCCGCATATAAACTGGTTTTTCTTTGTAGATATGACCAAAATACGTCTTCTAAAAGCGATGCACTTGTAAGTCATAGTCACAACAGAGGTATTACAAATCATAGAATGGTTAGAACTGGAAGGGACCTTAAAGATCATCTAGTTCCAACCCCCCTGCCATGGGCAGGGATGCCTCCCACTAGACCAGGTTGCTCAAAGCCCCATCCAGCCTGGCCTTGAACACCTCCAGGGATGGGGCAGCCACAGCTTCTCTGGGTAACCTCTTCCAGCCTCAGAGTAATTAATTTCTTCCTAATATTGAATCTAAATCTACCTTCTTTCAGTTTAAAAGCATTACCCCTCATCCTGTCACTGCAATCCCCACCTTTCTTACAAGCCCCGTTTAAGTACTGAAAGGCTGCTATAAGGTCTCCCCAGAGCCTCCTCTTCTCCAGGCTGAACAACTCTCTCAGCCTGTCTTCATAGGAGAGGTGCTCTAGCCCCCTGATCACCTTTGTGGCCCTTCTCTGGACTCATTCCAACAGGTCCATGTCGTTACAATGTTGGGGGCCCCAGAGCTGGATGCAGTACTGCAGGTGGGGTCTCACCCAAGCAGAGCAGAGAAGCAGAATCACCCCCCCTCTGCTGGCCACGCTTCTTTTGATGCAGCCCAGGATGCGGGTGGCTTTCTGGGCTGCGAGCACACATTGCTGGCTCATGTTGAGCTTCTCATCAACCAACACCCCCAAGTCCTTCTCCTCAGGGCTGCTCTCAATCCATTCTCTGCCCAGCCTGTATTTGTACTTCAAATCCATTTGTGCACAAATCCAAGTGCTTAAGCTTGTGGCTGGATTTGGATTGTCTTTTTCCAGTGCCTGAAGTCCCTTGATACAATATCACAGTAAATCAAGTAAAAAGGAGTTTACCCTTAATAATTCTAACTTCTGTTACCTTTAATGATTTTGCTGATTTTGTCCGGGTCTTCTTCGTTCCCTAGTTTTGTAGCTAGATGTTACAGAAGTTTAGTAAGGAAACACAACAACTAAGAATAGCATGGAAAGAAGAATGAAGAAACCTGGCTTAGAGACCACATGAACCTCTATTCCATGAGGTTCATTTTCACACAGAAAAACTTGGTAGACTAAAAGGTATTATTGTCCTCAAGATTGTATCATGTGTTTTAACTGGGCATCATTGACAGAATAAAGGACTAATGAATGTGAGGAAAAGTACCAGCACTAGATCTTCAGATTCCAAATAAACTTGAAAAAAATCAGTTTCAACAATGCAATGAGATTAAGTTGCCATTCCCATTATTTCCTAATGGTCACATTTATAACAACAGACATAGAAAGCCCAAGCCTGACAAACTTTTTTTCTCTGCTTCTCTTGGCAAATACACTTGAGACAGCCCCAGCTAATCAGGCTTACTGAGCAGGATAAACTGCATATCAATAACTTTTGTTTCTGGGCTCTCTGAACCATGTGGAGAGTGCTTTAGCTGAACAGGTATTTGGGGTGCATGAGTCGACTAAACCTGCTGCAAAAGCATTTGATTCCAAGCAAACTCAGTATGAATGCTTGCCTCACAAATCTGGATCTGAGACACAACTGTTCCTCACATTAGCCTTTTCTTTATCAGTTGCCAGCTTCCCTAACACGGGCTCAACTGCCTATCTCAAGCCAGGGCACTGAGTGGCTATAGTACAAGGCATGTGCCAGAACTCCTATTTCAGACTAACATGTGATGTGTTCATCACGTGTGCTTAGACTTTAACTTTTTTCTCAATTAGATTATCCAAATGAGCACTTACTGGCCTACCCTACGGGTTTGTAGGGATTCATGATTGCAAAGAGTCTCTCTAAAATAATCTCTCTAAAAATAAGTATGAGAAGGTTAGGTTATCAATTACAGATTCAGAGTCAGTATTTCAAGAAGATGTCAAACTAGACTATAGAGTTGTAGCTATGATTTTACTTCCATAGAGTTATGTTTGCAATGGGTGCAAATAGATAAGCATTAACAAAATCCCTAAAATTTTACATCAGAGATGTAAGTCTGTTAGACTGCAATGCAGCTATAACGGTGTGACAAGGTGCATCTGAAGGACTAGAACTGATGATAGAAATCAATGCCTCCATGTTAGTTATCACCCATTACCTTTCAGGCCCTTGTCCAAAATTCAATCCAGATTGCTGCATAAAGCACCCACGATCCTTAAATTGTGCATGTAAAAAGTGAGGTGAAAGAATATGACAAAAAAAATCCCATGCAACTGCTCCTTGCAAAAGTCGATGCACCTTACTCTAGACTATAAAGAAAGCATTTCCCTTTTACCATGACCCACAGACCGAAGATTTGCCCTTGGGTGCTAACATCACTCCTTTCGGATATTTATAAGAAAATAGTGGCCCTATTTAAACACAATTGTCTGCCACTGGAAGAAGCCGTGCCCCCTTTATTCAGAATTTTCTGTCACTGACTTAAATTCATCCAAGGAGGGAAAAATCCACATTTGCTACCCTCACAGCAGTGCTCAGGCCAGCAGGTTTTAAGTGAAGATGGACAGAGGCACATGCACTGAAAGAGCCGATACAATGAAAATGGATCACAGTGGCGAAAGGAAATTCAGGATTCCGAAACTTCCAAGCAAAATGGAAAACATATAAAGAATATTAGAGGCATTAAAATCACAGAGAGAATTATCATGTCTATTACTAAGAGAGCTTGATGATCCCAGGAGTATCAAACATGTTCCTCGTAATCCCATCAGTGTCATCACACAGCAAAAACACATAAATCCCAAACCGATATCCACTGCGCATCATCATTTTTAAACTTCAGGGCCGCTGTTGTTAAATACCTGCATCTATGTTTAGTTACTGAAGTTAAAGATGTTTTAAGTACCAATTCATCTGGAGATCCCATTACATTTACTGTGAACTGACACTGCTCCTTACCTCTGAAAATCAGATTACTTGGTTAGACTCATACCTTTCAAATTAGCCATGCCAATTTCAAAATGTTGCTCATCAGGCTTATCAAGTCCAGTCTTACTCCCACTGAGTTTCATGATAAATGGCTCAGAATCAATTAACACTATGATCCTGAGCAACTGATGATATACCAGGTCTTTCTAATCCTGTTATTCGATACAGAAACCTCTTACACAAACAAGGAACAGTATCACACCCTGCAGAGCATGGCTACGCATCTCTTGTTGCTCCTCGATATTTAGCTTGTTAAACCTCAAAAGGTTTGATCCAGTTCAGAAACATGTACAAACCAATCATTCAGATTCATACAGGAACATTTAAGTGGAAAACTATCTTACATTGGAACTGTTTCTCAAAAAGCTATCACTTTGCATTTAATGCAAAATAATGATGAGGTTTGGTGAAACGATAAAAGCACTTGAGAACATCTTGATCCCAATGTCTGCCAGTGTGTACAATTTTATGTGTACGAGGAAATCATCAGGCACTACTAGAAATCTCTGGTGAAAAACAGTTCCCACTTTTAAAAGTATCTATTTTTTTATTGCTAAAATATTAATACAAGTGAGAAAACGTCTACAGAGACAGTGGCTCACATTGTGTTACTGCTCACACCAGGCCACTTTATCAATGGAGACAGTTGTGCAGTCCTGATAGAGATGTCACAATAACAATGATGTGCCAACATGCAACGACTCCCCTTTGGACGGGGAGCCTGCTGTGTTAGGTGCTGTATGTTCACCATACGCACCAAGCAGTTCACAGCTTTAGCCGTGAATCCTTGGAAAAAATCAAAAGGCAATTTGTTAAGACACACGAGTTCAATAAATGGTGTGAGATTCCCTATTTCTCTTTGTGAAACAAAGCTTTCTTTTTAGACTGTAGTAAAAGCACTGAAATAATTTTGAAGCTATTATTTTTAATCAGTCTGATCAGCACAAAGAACACAGGTTCATCTTTACCACCCTATATAACAGGTAAAGTGAACATTAGCACAGAAGTATTTTCAACTTCAGTTTTAAGCCAGTGTCTGTTTTTACAGGTATTTTATATTCCTTTTTTAAATCTCCCAGCCGTGAAAAGTCAGCAAGTAAACACTTTCCTTGATAGAAAAACATATATTCTGCAGCCTGTATTATATAAACAGATGTGTGTGCCTCTGTATCTGTTTGCATGTGATTGGATCTATGGTAAAGATGGAAGCATCTGGCATCATCTAAACAAACATTTTCCGTACACTTCCAGAAAACCAAACCAACTCAGTTTCAGTGTGCACATTCCTAGGGCTGGCAGGTACAATATGACAGAAATGGGGCAAAAGCTCAATAACAAATCCTGACTCAAATAACGAGGTTGTGTAAGCTGAGTAGTACAATTGGGTTTTAGCCATGCACATTATCAGCCAGGTGCAACCAACACAGAGCTGATGCTACCATATGTGTAAGTCTCAGTATGACTTTTCTAGAGTCCATTAATCCACCCATTCACACTCTCTGCACCGCATCCCTGTTTCTTTGACTTGGGCAGTGGTATTCATGTTGCTTGGGCCAGTAGACAGGTTATAACATAGTGAGCTCTCTGGTGTAGCTTGTCACATCCACATAGCCAGCTACAGGGCACAATCACCTAACTGGTGGCAAGCGAAAAGCTCCTGTTGACTAAAGCAAACCTGAATCTAACCCTCCACCTTCAAGGAAGAATCTGTGCATCCGCCATCAGGTGGTGTTTTCCCCACCAGTCTTCAACACCTGCTTTTGATATAGATGGTAACTCAACATACTTTTAAAATAAAAGGCTTTTTAAGACAGTTGTCCAACATTTTCCATTTATTATAAAGTATGCGTATGCATGTCATGTATCATGAATGTGAAAATATACATATGATCACTTCAGCAAGGGTTACCAGATACACATGAAATCCTAAAAAAATTAAAGAAGATACCTAAACCTAAATTAGCATGAAGCTAAATACTAAATATGAATGTGACCAAAGCCAGGCCCAGCACACTGGGGACAGCTATTGTGCCTCCTGCTCAGCTCATCCTGCTTCCAGGAGGGATTGCAAGCATTCCCAACTGTGCAGGATTTCAGGTAACACCTGCATTCTAGTCCAGGGGCCAATCTGCAGCACACTAATGTCCTAGCCATAAGATTTTGTTCATTTTAATCAGCCCTACAGTCCTATCAGGGCTTTTTGTTTGCGTTTAATCACTTCCTTTTATTGCTACTTTCATAATGGAAATTTTTGATTGCTGACACAGTCTGTAGCAGCTGCTATGGGCTTAAGTATATCAAAGTAAACAACTTTTCCTTGTTCATTATTTATGGGGCAAAGTTTGCCCAAAGTGACACAAAGCTACTCTAGGTTTAGCTTGTCAGCATGTCACAGTCAGGTTTCCTAATGTCACGGTCATCTGCCACAGAGAAGACTATTATTAAAAATGTATCAGTAATAGTCCCTGAATATATGCAATGTTAAATAGCATATTGAAGCCTTTTTTCTTTTTTCTTTTTTTTTTTTTAAGAGAGTGTATCACTTTTTTTTTCATTGCAAAGGGCATCTGGCAGTTCTGCCATGTGTAAATGCAATCATAAAATTTTCATAGATACCAATGTAAGTAGAGGATTATTCCAGGGGGACTACTGTGATTATTTTGGCAAATAGTATACTGCAAAATATAGTTTTTAAATACAAGTTCAATTTAGCAAATTTTTCCAACTGTAAAAAATGAATACAAAATAAACCATTTAGGTTTTTTGTTTCAAATGACCTTTCTTAAAAAAAGTTTTAAAAGAGTAAAGCAATAAGATAGAATGAAATATTTCGTTTCATGACAAATTAAATATTTCAAGTCAACCCAAAATATTTCCAGGCCAGAAACCAAAACAGAACTATCCATTAATCCCATAACACTCATGAATAATACTGAGATAGGTATGGGTTATAAATATGAATAAATTTGCAAAATGCAACACCATGCTATTCTGAATACATTATCTTGATTTACAAATTGTAAACCCGCATTGGTGTTCTAGCCAGATTGTAGTTCAGCCCAAGTCTAATGCAACTTTCTGTGGAAGTATTTGAAGAGCTTATTATGGCATAACGCAAAAAGGAAAGAGCCAAGGCTGAGTTTCAGAAGATTATTTTTAGAGCAAAATAAGACTAATGGCTTATGATGGCCAAAAAAGACAATTCTGCCTGACCCTCTGACTGCTTGTTATGGCTTTACTCTTGACTGCTAGTGAGAAATGTTATTGTTACCACTAAGCAGAACACACCTATTATTTAGCCTCAGAAGCTATCGCTACACCCACAAAAGCTGTAACCATAGATGGTTATGAAATAGCATCAAATCCACTCAAAACCTACCTGCCGCTGCTGTTTTCCACTACAAGGAGGTGAAAAAGCCTGAGAATCTTGGAGGGAAAGTACTAAGGTGTCAGTGATGGCTGGAAGACCCTGGAGCAAGACAGGGAGTGATTGGAGGCACAGGGTACAGCACAGACATCTGGTGTGTGTGTGTGTAAATATAAGATTAAATATGTCTCCTTGTGCCTCTGAGAAGGGACCCCTTATTTCACAATATTGAAGAAGCAAGCTCCTGCCTTGCAAAAAAATATATAGAAAGGGTCAGGAATACCTAGCTAAATTACAGCTAACAAATAGACAAATGCTTCTAGAAAAGCCAGCCTCCATTCACATGAAAGTATCAATGGCAAAATAGAAGTTACTATAAAGGATGGCATATGGTAAAAAAAAGGAGCTTAATGCAAAGAAAATGCTGTTATCCTAACAAATAGATTATCTAGAGAATAGCAGTCTGGACTCCACTGTAGTAAATTGTGATACACTGGTGTGAAGTTGATGTTAGAAGAACTCCAGACCCACGCGACACTGATTGCTTTAAAAAGTACAGAAAAGAAACTCCTTTAAATATAAAAACTGTAAAGAAATACTCTGGGAATATTTTGAGGGTATCATACATTACAGGAGGAAATGTAAACTTGAAAGACAGAAATCTGAATAAAATTTCACCTCAGCACCACTACAAAATTACTCAGCGAAGGTGAAATCTTTCCTGGGTGTTCCCAAGTTCACCACTTACTTCTCAAGGAGAAACAGAATCTTTCTCTCTGACTCAGTTAACAACACGAGATGGGATTGCTGCATCTCCAAGTTTGTCCCTGCAGGGGAATAAGGTGAGCAAGGGTTTCACCTGCAGTCTTTCTGTCCAGAATACTTTCAGATCCATGTCCTGCATATCCAAATCTATCCCAATGCTCATGCAGAACTGGTCTGATACTTAGTGTCACCATGGGCTTCAGGAGGTAGTAGAGGCTCCCCATTTCATATCTTCCCTAGCCACATCCAGTGCCGTTGTACTGGTTCCACCTTGCTGGAAACCACAGCCATTTTGTCAGAAAGCAAACGTCATTCTAAAAACTAAGTGCTATCCTGTAAAATATTGCAACGCACACACCACCACATCTGGTGCCATCGCATGATTGCTAAAGACATTTGTAAGAAACACTGTGCCCTAACACACCAATCTTATTTCACCCCTGAGCAGCTCGTTAGAGATAAGAAAAGCATCAAATGGTTTGGTCTTGCTGTGAGACCAGTCAATTCCATAGAAGCTCTGCCTGCCTGGGAATGAGGAGACCAGGAAAAACAAATACCATAGGTAGCCTGGAAACTGAAGAGCCTCTGGGGAGCCACTGAGGTGAAGTGTCATCTGACAAGTCAGCAGCAGAGCTTGGGGGCTGTAAACACGTACCAAAAAGTTTGGGAAACAATTGAACTGAATTCTGGGCACCCACGGAGAGCATGAAGTAATGGGAACCTCAAAAGGTTATCTAGCTAGGAATGGCAAACAGCAGCAAAACAGAGCTATGGCAACAGAGCCCAAGGGTGTGAGCTGGGGGCTCACCAGGAATGTCATGCTGTAAGGACGCTTACAGGCCAACGGGGAAGCAGCTTTGTCCAAAATGAATTATTGCATACAGGGGGCTGGAATCACTCTGTGCATTTTGCCAGTGAAATTCAGGCTACAGTTTCACTCTCGTCTCATAGGGAATGTCTACATTGCATATTTGGCCTGAAACCTGAGCTCAGGGTCTTTGGCCTGGCCAACCTCCTGCCTGATTGTTGTTAGGGTCCAAATTAGCAGACAACCAGTATATGCCTCCCTGCTGAGAGGAGGCAACTGAGAGCTGAAAGGCAGTAAGGAACAACTTCTTAAGCCACTTCTCAGCTGGATTTGGACGCCAAGCACGGGAGGGTTCCTCCTCAGCTCCAATACAAAGTCAGTATGTGTTAGCCCAAAACCCTGCGGCCTGTGGCAAGACAGAGGGAGTGCTTTCCTTCCATCAAGTAGAGCCGAGACGCACCAAGGAGCTGGGTTGTACCATCTCTCAGCTGCTGCTTTCTGCTCTTAATGCAAATTTCTGTGTTGCCATTGCATGAAAGCATCTGAGCACACCTCAAGCCCGGGAAGGCTGGATCTTTGCTTCTCAGAAGAGAAACCTCAGTGTCACTGACCAGGCTGAGGGCAATGACACTGTTTGTTTAACAGTGTGGATGGTCAGTAAATGGCGACATAAACATTGATTCAAGACCAAGACAAACACAAAGTGCAAACCTGGCCTGAGTGGGGCCCAACTTACCAGCTATTTTACTCTGCCAAGAAAGCTGAAGAGTAATTAAAGAGGGGTGAACTGACAGTGGAAAAGCACAGCTAAACAAAAGGACACATCTACAGCACACCATTACTGTTACAATGGAGGTAGTACTAAGAAAGCCTATAAATACCCTCAAATCATGAAGATACTGGTTGGGCACAGATATTTAATTCATATCAGGATATAGCACAGCTGAATTAGCATCGACTGCTTCCACAAACTATTTAATTGGATACAGTGCCCACCAGCAAAGCTGCACACCTTACAGCCTTTCAAAAGAAACCTCTCCAGCCTCCTGCTGCATTTGCTTTACCTTTTGATGTTCTACCAAACAAGTTAGTAGATAAGAATGTTCCCAATAAAAAAAAAACAATAATTAAACGTTGGAAAAATGCTGATACAAAGTAAACGTCTGATTAGCAATTATAACCATTTTTCCAAAAAACCCAACTCCAAGAAACATAGTCTTACAAAAGGGGTTTGATAAGTAACATGACCATTTGAATCTGGTCAAAATGCACCTTAAGGGTTGTAATGAACTGTGTATTGGGTATTTGCTGACCAAGAATAACTCAGTGAATAACAGTGAAATGACAAGCCAATTTCAGGAAATCATGATGTTTGCACAGGATTAATGAACAGAAAAGAGGCAAAAGTCACTGAATAAGTTATTTTTTAGAAATTATTCACTCAGCTCTAGCCACAATAATTAATTACAAAATTAATAGGCAGTTGACAATAGACTGATTAGTTTATAACGTGCCTACCCTGAAATACAATTAACTAAGGAAAGAAAATTGTGATAACAAGTAGTTGAGTCGTACAATGAAATTAGGTCTTGTCTTATAAGAAATTGTATCTGCACCAGTCTGCCCAACCACTATCCATGCCAATCCCTACACTGCCAAAGAAAAGACAACCCACTTTGGCAAAAAAGGGTATAGAAAATAGAAATCTGTGTCAAAGAGTACACACTGACTCTAGAAACAGTGCATGTCTTCACTGGCCCTGGAGACTGAGTCTTAAATATACATATTATGGATCAATATCAGCATTTTAAAAATAAGGAAGAAAATACTATACCCAAGGCTAGCAGTTGCATTTCCCCTTGCTACCCCAAGAGGTAGGAAGTATGGTAATGATGAGAAATGTACCTGATGGAAATTAGATCAGCTGTTATTAGCCAAAGTACAATATATCATGCCTCAGTCCTATTTAACTGATTAACAGAAAGTTACACCATGGTGGTTTCTCTTGCCAGAATTAAATGCAGTTAACTACAATACTTTCATACAAGATGTTGGAAACCGGCTTGGCTTTTCTTTAAGACTCACTCAGTGAAACCTTTCTCCACAGATGAGTGAAATGCACAAACAAGAACAAGCAAACAGTGCCATAACATCAGAGCTAGTAAAATCAGGTTTATGCAACTGGATTCTGCAAACTCTGGCAGAAGGTTTTTCAGAGTTTGGGACATTTTTAAAGTATTTCTCCCATATGGACACCAATGCCAAATAATGTATGAGCTCAGCATGTAGCCTTTTGCATTGCTGGAAAATTTATAGGATGTAATTATGGGATCTCTTTTATGTATACTTCTCTCATCTACTATTGAAACTTTTGGGAGACTAATGTTTTCCTGATTATCTCATCCGCGTGAAACCAAAATAAAGGACAAAGTAAAATCATGCAAGCCTTTTTTCCTTAGGAAACCAGACTACAAAGAGGCATCCAGATTCACGTACTTTTTAAATTCTCACTCCATTCATGTTTCAAGCTTTTCAGTTCAGTCCTGCAAACCTAGGAAACTTTCACCTGAAAACCAGGGGTTTGGTGTTTGGATCACATCACAATCTTGGAAGCTTCAGAGAATTATTAAACGCCAATGAAAATACAGCACTGTGAAGCAAAGCAAACATTTGAAATGATGGCACTAAAAACTCCACTACCAAAATATCCCAATATATTTTTGGATTGGTGCCATTCCTATGTTGCACATTCACAACTATTTTAGTTTTTTGCCTTTTTTTTTTTTACTTCAAGGCTATCAACTCAATAGATTCTTTGGGGGATTTGCTCTTTCTGATGCTTTTTTTAAAATGTATCTGCCTTTATACAAATGTTGAATATCTCAGTTTTGCTTACACATTTAGTGCTCAGATGATTTGCTTTGATGGTGCCGGTAATCTGTGAAATTGAAACATGTGATAAAAAGCTCATGCAAAAGCCATTCAGAAATAAATCTGAAAACTGGAAACAAGGCAAGGGATGACAAAATGTCTATATCCACTTTACAGAAACACAGAAAGTGTTGGTGGCCTTTAGTTCATCAGTACTCACATGTACAAAGCGTGGGGGCTAGTTTATTGTTTAACCTTACCCATTTGCTCCAGCAACTTCTATGGATCAAAGGGAATCCAAACCTATAAAACAGTTAGGAAGACTAAAGACGTTGGAAGGTTCTACAGCAGTACTAGAAGAGCTGGTGCAAAGAGCTACTGCATCTCAAATGAGCATAGAAATCAAATTATTAGATTCTTTCATGAGTTGGCTTTCTGGAAAGCTGAGATCTTGAAAGTCATCACACTTCTTAAATGAAGGCACACTGAAATAATACCTGCATATTTGGTTTTTGGTGAGTTGATTTTCACTTAGACACTGATCAATGGACATGACATTAATGAAATACTGCACCTCATTTTTCTTTTTCTTTCTTTTGACATTAAGAGACTTGTGACAAGTATCTAGAGAGAGACAGCGTACATTCTATCAATATTATCTGATGATGATGATCCTTCTTTGATAAATGCATGAACTGAGAGATTTCGGCATTTCCATGGCAACTTTAAGTCTTTGTTTGTCTAGTAAAGAAAAGCATCATTGGGAATATCAATGGCAGATCAGTTTTCTTTATTTGCACGTAAGAAGAAAGAGGGATAGAGAGAGAGTGACAAATATAAAGGAGGTCACACTTGAGATACACATTTTTTTAGTAGTTTAAATTGATTTCTAGCTACTATAAGTACAACACAGTTACATGCTCTCTGTTTTATGCAACTTATAACTCCCACCTATTCCCTGACCACTAATGTAAAAATTAAAGATGGGTAACTTATCTCCTCAGTCTTGATTTGCTTGTGCACACTCAAATATAGCTTCAAGACTCAAAATGCGAAGTGCTTAAGAGAAAAAGGATCACGGTATCATTAAGTGCATCCCAACTCCCTGAAAACCCCTTCGTATCATGATCCATTAGCAGAAGATACAGACTGACTTCACTGTACACTGTGCTTAGGTAAAGGTAAATGATAAATATTTTCTACAAAGGAAGGTCCAGGCTTATTTGAGAGTCAGAATAAATGAAATATGAATGGTCAGTAATAAGAAAGCCTTTGGATTTTACTTGGAGCCAATGTTTAATAAATAAGCCAGTTACCAGAAGCATGTAATAGTAGAACGGGTCTGGAGGTACAGATTGAATGGGACTGTGCACATTCACAGCCCTCATATTAAACTGGATCATGCCCCACAGTACAACTTTAATCCTGCTATGTACAGCAACTGTCTTTGGCCAAGTGGAAAGGAATGCCTTGCGATAAGCAAAATAATGTCTTCAGCAACTGAAATGTTCTGGCATTTATTGTTCTTGCTGTGTTGACATTCTGTACGCGTACATTTCTTTTGATGGGTTTTACCTGCAAAAAGGGTCCTAGCAAATTTTAATGAGTTTTGTCGAGCTGTGTGATGAGCATGTTCAGATGATCTTATTAACAGTGTTGTCTCCAATTTGATAAAGGAGACCTACACCAGCATATTTAGGGTTTTTTAATAGCATTTTCTCAGAGTTTGCCTTATGAACGGTTGTAAGCTTAGAATAAAATCTGTTTCCTGCCAAATTTTCAGTCCTGCTCCCCATCTCACTTGTTTATGAACCTGATTTATTACAGGTAGACTCCTCAAGAATATGCTCTATGGTCTTTGTTAATTTATTTTTTAGTAAAAGTAATACTATTTTTTTGAATACTTGAAAAAGTTAAATAGGGCTAAGTAGTTCAACGGTTTACACTGGCATCATTCTACCAGGTTTCAACAGAATAGCTATGATTCAAACCAGCTGCTGATTTAGTTTATAAAAGAACTCGAACAGCAGGTAGAAATATTAATTACTCATTGTGGAAAATTAAAACAAAGTCCAGGAGCTCAAATCCTTCCCCTTAAAACCAATAAAAAGGGGAGCCCAATTTAGATACATTTTACAAATAATGACTTAGCAGATTGGGGTAGTACTTGCACTGTTGTGGGTAATCACGAAAGGATATTATCCCTAGAAAAATAAATCAACATCATACTCTCTCTACAGCTCAAGAGAGGGAAGTAGTACACTAGAGGAAGCAGTCTCTGGTTTGTCGGAGAAGGAATCCCTGGATTTCAGCTCATGGTTTAAAGGCTATTTTTTGTATTCTGTACTACCCAATGGCAAAAACGCACAAATTGTTTCCGGAACAACCAATCTCCCTCTTCCTATGCAAATATGTAGAATATCTGGAGGCAAGTAAGAGCTGCTATTGTTCTCGCTGACCTAAGGAATATGAACCAGAATGGTTCTGAAAAGAGGGGAGGAGAGAGAGAATGTGCTGAACCTCAGCCTCCCTGCTATCAATATAGGTTAAAGCCTACTGGACAGAGCAGCTGAGGGAACACACTTTTAACCATACATACGATCCGATTTCACAGCTTGCAACACAGGGCAAGAACTCCATCCAGGACAGATTTACAAGGAAAGCTGAACAGGTGATCTCCTTGCTACCACTTTCCCCAGTTGCCTTTGTAGTTTGCAATAGCTATGCAGTTTGTTTCCTCTCATGTGTCACTGAGGCTGCATCTCTCCCATTGCAACCACAGAGGTAATTGATTGCAGGGAAGGATTTACAGACCCACTGTGGTTTGTGCAGAGCCTACAGTTTGCTGAGCTTTCAGCAGGCAGGCAAGCTGGGCTCTCACAGATCACCAGGTATTTCAGTTCTGTCAAAGCACAAGTACCAGACAAATTTCTGGCTACCTGGCAGCAGCAGAGCTCCATGTGGTGCAGCAGCAGAACAGTGACAGGGGAGATTTCAAAGGTCTGTCAGAAAACAGAGCTGGGCACCCCCCTGATGCACTGGAAGTAGAACAGGGTTTTGAGAATAGCAGTTTGTGGTTTAGGAACTTAAATTTGTGTTCAAAGGGATGCACACCCTCCAAGTCACTGTTAGTGGAAACTTAGGCCCTTACACTGTAAAAGAGTCCTAAACAAACCAGAACTGACCTAGCCCTTTTGGTATACTTGTTCCACCTGAGCCAATTTACCTGGCTTATGCCAAAAAGAATTCACACTCATATATTTGTCCTGTCAGGCATGCATCCTTATTGACAGGCTATAACTGTTTGTTGTGTCACTTCCACCTCCTTTTTCTGAAGCTGTTGCGTAGGCATTTCCACCTACCACTCGGACTAAATTAGAGACACCATGCTTACTGACAAAGAGAAGCATCTTGCTGTGGACCCAAAAGCTTTGCTCAAATCTTTGTTCAAGGTTTGCTCACCCAAAACACTAATCCCAGTTGATTCAGCTGTCAATGAATAGCTGGTTATTACAGCTGACACACATCACTCCTCCAGATGATTTTAGCCCCGATGGGCCACCTATTCTAGGGCGAGTCTTTGAACTCTAGAAAACCCTACTTGTGCTGCTCCTAACCCCTGCATGATGGTTATGGACCTTCTTAAATCCTTTTGTGGATTTTTGTCTTCAGGGAGCTACATTTTGTCTGAAATGTCTGTATTGCTGAGTTTATTGCACAGTCAATTGAAAATACTGCCCATTGTTCCAGAGAGTAACTTAGATTCAGACTGTAGGCTTCACAGGTTTATGATACTCAGGGGGATGAGCTGAGATAAGCAAAGAATAAACCATTTTATCTGAAGCTGATGAAGTGAACCCTGTTTCCATATTTCTGTGTCTCCCAAGAAGAGAAACATATCTGCATTTATGAATTCTGCATGAAATGACTTGGGCAGGCTGTGGAGGGAATATCTTCGTACCATCACACTGCTGATACAGATACTATTACCATAATGGCTGTGAAAGTCAGGGCTCTATCTAGCAGAAAATTTCCATCAGCTCAATTAACTGCTGTTCAGTAGTCTCTGCAGATAGGATGATAATCAGCAGTTGTTGCTGGAGACACAGGACAGTTCATGCACTTATAGATCTGTTAAAGCCAAACACAAATACTAGCAGTCAAGAGAATCAAGCAGATTGCAGATGCTCCTTGGAGAATAAAGCCTTCAAGATGCTATGCAGTAATGGCTACTCACTAAAGAAATAAACCAGTGTGTGCACTGTATAGCTCGTATTAAGCTGCAGGAACATGTCCTCATATTCCTTACTGAGAAAAGTCCAGACAATCATGTCTCAGCCTGACAGCCTCTTAGAAACACTGATGAAAATGACTTTCCATCATCAAAAAAGTATTCACACCTCAGCAAGAAGCTAAATAAAGGCACTGTTCTGGGAGTGTCCCACACACTGAACTATTGTTTTTAATCCTCGTTCTTAAATACACACAAGCACAGAAATCTCCTAAGGTGCTTAGCACTTTATTTGACAGAAACAATCCATGTCCATACAAAGGTAAGAAAAAAGGAACTAAGCAGACATGCCTGCATTTGTGAGCAGAGAAAGTTCATGGACTGCGTCAGCAGACTGTACGCACAGAGCAGATCAGCACACAGGGTAAGAGGCATCCTGCCTGCTTTCTGGCAGCATGGCTGGATATGTCTCAGGTGGTTCATACAGTTTGGGTTTCAGATCCCATGAGGCACTGGGGGCCTTATGTGCAATACTACGCTGGCCTTTCCTGACAATTCCACTCAAGATCCACAGCATAGAGGGAGATCATCCAATGAAGCAGATTCTAGACTAACAATAAATGCTCTTTCATTCTTTTGTTTAGTTTTTTTTTGTCTTTTGTTCCTGAAAAACATTGTCTGAACCCAGCAGAATTTCTGCTTGCAAACTCTGCTACATGAAAGCAGCTGCATCTACCCAGTACATCACTGTTTTCCAGAGCAACTTTAACAGCAGGCTAAGCAAGGATAAAAGCACAGTTCTGTACATCTGTTTCCTCATCTTGTCTCCCATTCTTTTCTTATTTTCCTCTTTCATCATTCTCCTTTCATCCCCACTCCTTACCCATTGTATTTTTTCCTCTGTTTTGCAATATCAGCTACATTGCCATCTCTAACTCATCTTCCCTACCTGTGCTACTCCAAGTATAGTTTATGCACACTACAGAGCTACCCTGTAGCTAGTGCCATGTATATTGAAGGCACAAACTTTCCTCTTAGGTGTTGGATTCTGCTTGGACTTGCATCAAAATAGCAATCTGGATTACTGACATATATGGGAGGAAAAAGTGAGATCAAACCCAGTTGCATGACTTAAAATAGTAAATATAGTTTGTTTGTTGGTTTGGGAGGTTTGGGTTTTTTTGGTTCCAGAGAGGTGTTTTTGGGGGTTTTATTGGGGGCAGGGCAGGGGCAGTCCAGAGGAATTGGGTTTGGTTGCTTTTTTTTTTAAAAAAAAAAAAAACAAAACACTCTTTTCTCTAGCTATAATAGATTAACATTAGGAAAAGCAAACAAATACACATCCACAAGCACTTACAGGGTCAGAAAGATACAATTTAGGGAAAATATGGCATGCAGGACTACAAAAAAGAATAAATATGTACAAAGTCACTACAAAATATTGTGATATCTTGGGGGTTTTTAACTGGTTTTAATATCCTAATTTAGTTTTTCTGTCTCAAAGGTTTTTTTCTAGGTCAAATTCTCATTGTGAACAACAGAAACAGCAAAAGTACATACAACTAGGCACTATGAAGAACATTTATGCAACTTTGAAAAATGTCACAAATGAGCAGAAAATGTTATGTGTGATAGACCTAGAAAATCTATTTGTTCCTGGTAGCTACTCCTTAGCAGCCATCAGCTCTTCTGTTAAACCAGACATCAAAGGTCTGAAATTCCACAATGACTTTTGATGTCAGCACAAGTTCAGTAGTTAAAGTTGAAGACTTGTCACATGAGGACTTCATGCCAATTATAAAGCATAAAGAAGAAATCACACACATGCAGGCATATGTTCGTTATTAAAACTACAAGTCCACCAACTCTCCTTCTCTTCTGAATGTTTAGCTTATTTTATGAGAAAATAAAGATAAAAAATAGCTCCAGTTTTCAAGGTAAAATGCTTGAAATGAAAAATGTCAATAGTCGCTTTGCCTACACGTATAATCTTCCTGGACTCCTTTTTCAACTGAACCGTGCTGGTACATTCTTCAGCTTAACCTTCACCTGCCCTCCCTATTTTTCTGTAATGGATACTTTTTTCTCTTTGAATACAAAAGCCTGGTTTTCTACTTTTTATACCATTGCCCAATGGACAATTTGGTTCACCATGACACACAATGGCATAAAATAATTTTCTCTATGTATTTAAAAAAAAATTAGATGACAGATTGTCTAAATTTTGCCTATTGTGCATCTTTAACTGCCTCTTAGTACTGCTAACACTTCACAAGGCTGTAATTATCCCCTAATGAATGAGTGAGCAGACCCCCAGTTGGTACAAACTGGCATAGCTTTTTGGAAAATCATTTTCCAGATGTTTTCACAGGCAAAAGCTATGATGTCTTAAAGTTTATGGCTATATGAAGTATGGGAGTGAAGATAGATAAGCTGCAAAGCAAAAATGCAAACTGAATCAAGCCAAATTGCTGTGCTTCCCAGTCAGGTGATGGGGCAGGGTGGGGAGGACTGCATTTACCTGAAATGATTGGTGGTGTACTCAATTTTTAACTTCAAGTGAAATTTTCCAAAACATCATAACAATTTTGTATCCCAACCTCACTGCCTTTCCAACAGTTGCCAGTGAATTTCTTGGTGAAACTGCTTTCCCAGAGGAATACTGATGTATTAATATCCCACAGAAAGAGCGGGACATCTTCCCAACACAGGCAGATTCCTGTTGGAAAAACAACTGGTTTCCTTCCACCTTGCCTCATACACTGCTGCAAACCTAGTTTCCCAAATTGGGCGTTGGACAGCAACTTTGCCATGATGACTGTCAGAGGAAACATCAGGATAGTGCTTGGAAGCCCTCAAATCATAGCTGGCATATTCAGGGCTTCTTGATTTCCTGCCACACATTTTGGAGCCTGACAGCCATCATGGCTCCAACCTGAGCAATCCTTTGAACTTCAGGGAGTTTCCTAAGCTGCTTCCAACAGGACAGGAGCTTCCCAGGGTGCCCCAGGGAGCCATGGCAGAGTCACGAGTCATGACAGCTCTTGATTGTTTCATTTAGGAAAACTCAAAACACTTTTTTTTTTTAATTATTTTCCTGAACTGAAAAATTTCCCATTTTCCTTTGAGAGGAAAATTTTGAAATGTCACTTTTTGTTCCAATTCAGTACAAAAACATACTGGAATTCATCTCTCCTCCAGCACCCCTCCCCATCATAAAACTTCTGAGTCTCAGCTGGTTATTCTGTTTTCAATGCCCTTATGCCTTTGAAAACCACCCTCTGAGCTCTCTCTGATGAAACAGTAAAAGCAAGTGTGTGCAACTATTCAGTCAAATACCAGATGTTTAAGTATTCTCATCACGTTCCACACAAATATCTGTTCAAAAGTTTTGGTTCACAATACTGTAGGAATAACTCTTCTTCATACAAATGCCCATATTATAATGCTGGAAAGCTAATTCATGCATAAATAAGAGCATTTATGGTTATTCATTGTTTGCTACTTGGTGTTCATTATTCTTCTTGTAAAACAATTTTGTTTATCAAGCAAATAACAGCCTAGGATTTCTGTGACCAACCACACACTACACATAATGAACAGTGAATGAAGCATGTGGCCAATGTAAGTAACTATTTGGCAACTTCTTGCCCCAAATTGATGTGTAAACACAAAACAACAAAGTCACTCACAGAAAATCGGATGTACAGAAAAATAGCAAAAACTAGCTGCTAAACATGCTACTACCAGCTCTTTGACCTGCTTTAGTAAAAAGAGCAGGCACAGTGAGGAATTAGCTCTGCCACCTCTCCCCACTATCAGGGCGTGCCCTGCCGCCTCGGCTGCAGACAGGCTTTTCCACAGCTGCCTCTGGTCTCCCACTGCTCCCTGGATCATGGGAGCTGCAGGGCTGCTGAGGAACATGCCATTTGTGCTGGAAAGTATCCTAAGGCTTTTGAAATCCCAGCTGCCACAGGCAGCTTTTGAGAAAACAGGATCCATACAATCTTGGTGCAAAATTGTATCACCGCAAAGCAAAACAAAAGGGGTTTGTGCCACGGTAATCGGATCCCATCTACAGCATTCACTTTAAAACAAATAGGAAGTGATGAATGAGACTTAAATTCTTTTCGGTATGCACCAACAGCCTGCATTTTGTTAAGACCAGAGATATAGATAAGGAATGCAGTGGCCATGGCTTCTTTTCCTACAAGCTGTTTTCAGTGGTTCTCCTTCTAGTATTTCTTTAGCAATGAACTCAGTTCTGCTATTTGTTTTCCAGGCAACTGTACCATGTAGGCTAAGATAAAGACAAAGGCCAGATAAGGGGCAGTATCCTCTCTGTGAGCATCGTCCAAGAGCAATACACTGCAGGTGATGTGACAGTGACATCTCTGTGCACTCTGCTCCACCTCACAGGGACATGCATTCCTGGAATAGTTATGCATTCTTGGCCTCACATCTTTCAGTACTGCTGAACAACCTGGAGAGCCTGCTTGCTTTTATCAACGGATTAAGGGTGTTGAGCAGTTCACAGGACTACGCGCAATCAAATACAAGCAATCAAACACAAGCCGTTAGCTAACATTTCTATTTGCTATCCAAGTCCTTTTAAATTATTATTTTTTCTCCTCATTTTCAGGAGGGGAAACCACAGGGATCCCCTTGCACTGGGAACTTGTAAAAGAGAGACAACCTGCAGGACACAAAACGTAGACAAGACCATGAGCTCACAAGCTCCTCTGCCTCAAATAACACCTGAAAAATCTTTGGGGAAAAAGAAGGGGAAGAAGAAATAGCATGTTTCTGTTGATCTTTGGAAGCTTTCCAACTTTGGCTTTTCAACTGATTCAGATGCATTGCAGGGTATTAGTTATGGGGTTTAGCAGGGACGTGTCAGGCTCCAGAGATGCAGTAGCAAGCTGCGAGGCTGTTTGGCCCACTCTGCGCTCACCTGTCTCACACAAGGAGAAACAGAGCACAGCCACTGTCAGCGCAGGCTCCTTCTGCAGGGGGTCCTGGCCAGCATCAGCGCAGCCAGTGAAGCTGAGGTCAGCATGTCAGAAGTTAGGCTGCCACTGAGCCTTATATATTCCATAGGAAACACAAGAAAATTTTCTGCCATTCTGAGAAATACACATAGCTGGTCCTCACCACAAAAACCTCAGAGGATTACTTATCATGAATCAACAAGTCCACCCCAGAGCCACAGTCAGAACAGCTTTGGGCTCAGTTGCACCTTGCCAGGGGCCATTTTTTGCAGCAGATGAGTACTCATCCCTGTTTGAAAGAAACCCTCAAACACAGCATCAGTGTCACATCAGAGAAGGTTTTGGTTGAGAGGGGATAGCAAAACTTTCGTGCAGGCTTTCCCAAGAGCTGATACTAGCTTTTAAGCAGTTGTACTTATGATGGCCCCACAGGAAGAATAAGAATATAGTGTAGGAAATATTTTTGCTGCTTAGTATTTTATGCACTTAAGAGTGGCTCTAGTCCCTTGGGAATTTACAATTTAAGCCGTGGATTGTCACTGTATTATCAAGTCAGGCAAATATTTGCAGCAGCAAAAATAACATGAACACAATAGGAAACTGCAAACTCAAAATTCAGGTGATAATCAGGCCTAGTGAAATACCAAAAAAGGTATTGTTAAATATTTATTCAGCAAGTTAGACAGATTTAATAATTTCACTGTAATGGAATATATTTATTATTTTATTGCTGAAAGAATTATCTGTTGAAATAATGTTGTGCAAGTATTTTTGAACCATCATAATAACATTAGTCAACACCAAAACAATTATTATAAATCTAAATATTCCAAGAACCAGAACATTAAAGCTCACTAAGCCTAGCTGTTGACAGCTACATTTATTCACCTTCTCGTTTCCAACAAGTGACTTTCAGAAAGATATTAGAGGTGTTTTCATTTTCATAAGTGTCCCATCATGAGATGCAAAGCATGCTCATTCCCTACTGACATTAAGGACAACTTCCCAAAGAACATTAACACTCTTTCATTGTTGAATACTAAAACCACTTTTCCTAAAGGATGTTATGCTGCTACTTATTCACTTATACAGCAATTCTACCATTTTTTGTGATATTCTACTAGTCACATTAGTGTTTTCTAAGGTGCTTCTAAGAGCAGAGAAGTCCCCTGTGGACTAGGAGCATTTTTGTTATTTCCTCAGGAAGCCACTAAGTTGGAGTACTTAGTGTAGAAAATTAGAACCTATGCCCTATTTAATATATGTTTATGTTCTACCGGAATAAAGAAATGTGCTACAGATAGTGAAATTCTGTTCATTAGCTTGTATTTATGATCAGACTGCAGCTGTAGCCTTTGGGCCAGCTGACATACTTGAAGTGTTTTCTAAAATAATAAGTACATTGGAGAAAAACAGAGTTAGCAACATGAATCCAAATTCTAAGACAGTTACAACAAATGCTACCTTAGTTACTCAGTTAACTTCCTCAGAGTTGAGCTGACTTTAATTAAAATCAGAATTTGAGCTGCATACTTAAATGTATGTTAATACATATAAATAGAGCATAGCACCAAGCTGTCCAATATTGTATGGACTCCCACCAGTGATCCCACATGACAAAACACAATCTGTCATGTCAGGAAGACTAAACGGGACAGGTCCAACCCAATCCATTTAGGACTAGCCTAACCCAGGAATCTCAGTAAGGGCTATCTTTAAAGAGCCCTTTGCTGCTGGAATGCAGTACACCCTGACCTGGAACATGAACCACTCCACCACTGCTGTCTCTTCCCCTCCACTCCCATGTTCGTGCAAATGGAGTCAGTTCAGGCTCATTTTCAACAACTATTTTAGACTGGTCCCAAATTCTCAGAGGTGCAAGCTGCCTCTTTGTTCTGCAGCTGTGAAGCACAGAGTAGTCCTTGCAAATAGTGACAGTTCAAGATACAACTTCAGGAGAAATACTGCCTAGTGATGAACTATTGTCACCACTGATTGCTACAGAAGAATAGACAAATCTATGATTTATGACAGGTGATGTTAAACATGTTACATCTGTAAAGTCAATCGGCCAAAAGGTAGAAAATAGAAATAAGATTACCCAGGAAACAAGCTTCTTAAATGAAAGAAACAACAACAGAAACTATCATGCAGTTCCAAAGGCAGGGTGACTGAACCACATGAGCACTACCTTGAGCCAACTGCAGTGAAAGCCACAGCTTACAGCAGTAATACATTAGCCATCTTCTATATTGGCCAGCCACTGGAGGAAAGATATCACAAGTGCTTTGACAATGGATCTCAATGGTTTTTATGACAAAGAGAACAAATTTAAGTCTCAGGAAAACTGGATATCACCCTTGCAAGACGTGACTTTTCTATGATCACTCACGGTATATTGCCATAGTTCCTGCCTTCTTCCTGACCCAGGTGCCACTCCATCTATCCAAGCTCTTGTCTCACTCCACTGTTTTCAGCTACTCACCTTTCACCCCAGCTCTCTAACTCCTTATTTGTTCTCATTTTATCCCTCATTCACAGTCTTTCTGACCATGTCCTTTTCGTCCAGTTTACCCTCCACCCCGACAATCACTGGTTTCCACTTGCAGTCTCAACCTCAACTCATCAGAAGCGAGCTTGCCTCGTGATCCAGCCTCAGCTTCCTCCTACCTTGCACAGCCCTTAATACCCTGATCTCCTCACCCTTGTCCCACCAGTTCTGCTCATTTCTTATCCTTTCTGCAAAATTTTCTATCTGATTTGCTGTCCCACATCCACACAGCCAGGAGATGTGATCACAAGGAGAACAAGCACAGCATCTGGATGCCCTGGGGTGATGCTTAGGGCAGCACTCAACCTTAGGGTGAAGTCATCTGCTTCTACTGAGCAATTTTGAACCAAAATATTTTGATATTTAACCATTGATCAAATTCATCCTAGGTTAGTGTTCTTGAAGGAACAGCAAAAGGTATCCCTGACCCCAGAACCACCTCCGACAGATTTTAACTTCTCCTAAAAACATAAAATCATATCAGTAGAAGAGAAAGTGGGCAAATTCCTTTTACTTGAGTGAATAAATATTAGGAAGGGATTTCAGCTGAAATACAATACAGACAAGGGACCCCCCTCACACACATATGTCATTAGCTAGTCAAGAACACATTTATGGTGGAATTCAGAAAGTTACTAACCATCAGAGAATCAGGATTTTAAGAACAACTTCCCAGCAGGTTCCCCAACCTCCCCACATCCTGGGATGAAGAATTATAGGATATATTCCTGAATGGCTTTGCAGAAAATCAGACTCAATGGCTTACGACAACCTTTACTTGTTCCAAGAAATTCAACCTATAGCAAACACTCAACATGAAAATTTTTATCCTAGCAGATAAGAAACTTGTAAGGGAGAATTATGATGAAGAGTGTTAAACAATCCTAAATATCACTTTTGCCACCAGTTCTGCCAAAAAGATGCAGAAGAGAAAACTACAAATACAAGAAAGAGTGGAAACAGATACTACATGAAATCACCAATGGTTTTTGAACCAGTGCCAAACTGCCAGTACCATCCTCTGATCAAACCCAATGCTGCCAGTGATGCGATGATGCTTTGACACAGTTAAAGTGTATCCTGGATGCACAATGTGTAAAGATGCAGACACACTGATCAACAGGAAAAACCAAACAAACAAAACTGAGGGTTTACTGGGCCTCAGACCCAATAAATAATACTTTGTTGTGGAATTCAGCATTAAGCAGCAGGTCATACCACTGCACTGATTGGAAAGGGTCAGGTTCAAAAGACAATCAGTGGATTTGTCCATAGTCTCTATGTTTGACAAATGCCTGAGTGTTTCCTGGCGATACAGAGGTTGTATTTGAATATCAGGTATCATAAAACCTGGGGGACCCTGTAAGAATTAGTGGAATGGTGAAAACCCCAGTGGCGTGACCACAAAAGAGCTAAGAAATCTCATATGCTTACATTAACATCTGACTAATTTGAAACAATTAATTAGTATTTTAGACAGAAAACACTCATTAAAGATTTAGCTGAGGCATAAGAAATCAAAACAGGCATGTTACAAAACCTAACCCCTCACTAGCAAAGAGCAGGTTTAATAGTCCTGATGTTTTTCAGACAAAACAAATGGGCCCCAGATGTTATTTTCCTTTTTCCAGTAGGGAAAATAACTGAAAGTTGAATACATTGTCATGTTTGAAAAATTATTTTCTAATCAGACATTTTTTTGTTTTGCTTGTTCTTAAGAAAGCTATTCATTCCTCTGGATTTGAAACACCTAGTATCTACCGTGCAAGTTAGTCCAAAGTTTACTTAAAATCCCTGCCTTCCACCTGCACATCACAATTTGTGGGGAAAAAGCTTCTCAAATGGTCAGTTTCATTTTTAAAATAGCTTGTTCATTTTAGGTTTTTCTGCCCACAAATAAAGCAGAAGCCTACATACGCCAGCCTAGGCCATTTGGACTGAAAAGCTGATATATGGTACAAGTGTGATGCTGGCACTATTTACTATTACATTTCTTATAGTTTAACCTAGCGAGGACCAGACAGCGTATTGTCCATATACTGGTGTGCATGAAAATCCTTTGCATATGCATGTATGGCTAAGTCCTCATTTTCAGTCCTCAAATGTAGGCAAGTGGTGGGTGTAACAATGTTGTCAGCAAACACTACCAGTGTACCAGTTAATCGCAGAGGTATACATATTTCATATAGAAATATTTTGTATTCTGAAAAAGACATGCAAAAGCAGCAGCAGTTCAGTCAACAGTGAACAAGACAAGGGCTAGACTGCAAGCACAGGCTTCGCCATCCCCCAAGCCTTCCCTACACCACCTCTGGCCTGTGTGCCCAAGCACTGGTCTCCAAGGGGATTCTTGTTCTGCAAACTACACAGGCCCTCAATCTTTTTGTGTCCTCATCTGCCCTGGGTCTTTCTTGCTTAAACTGGGGGCTCTGCAGGGAGCAATCCCTGCTGTGGCACAGCACTCAGCTCACTGCTTGTCCTCTTCCATTTGAGATCCTTGTGCTGTTCCCATTGCCACATATGGGTGCAGAATCAAACAAGCTTGCTGACACTTCTGTATGTATGTCACTGTGATGATAGTGCGGCAGGAAACTTATCACATTCTGAATGTACTTGTGAAAATCCCAATCTCAACGTGCTGGCATTTATTCGTATAACATTTTTAAGGAAGCCAGTCTGCTTACCAACAGGAGGTCGCAGTGCTCTGGGTACAGAGGCCTCTCATCCATGCAGAAATACACCACTTTTTGACCTTCTTCACTTCAGACACTACAAAACTGCAACAGAGCCTGCTATCTCATCCTTGCCATCACCATCTGGAGCCCTTTTCTTGTTTTCATGTTACTCAGAAGACCCTCTGGTATTTTTAGGAATATCAATTTACTCTTTTGGGAAAAATATCTATGGCATTATGTCAAAAACTACTCCACAAACCTAGCAGATGCAATACGTGAAGACACCTTGCAGCCATTAAATGAGGCGACTGCTCTCAAGCCCATCACTTCCCACTTCTTTTCACATCACCATGATTTTTCGACCTCGCAGTCTATACCCTTTAACAAGGATTTAAAGACACTAAAAACAGCACAACACTCTCTGCATGTAGTTTGCCTTAAATCTTTTCCAATTTCCCACTGTAGTTTTCATTTTATTCTTTTACTCTCATTTCCAATGGCTTCTTGGCATCCTGTTTCCTAACATACTATTAGCACTTCTCTATTGTAATCCCCTCTTTAGCTGCCTAACCCAACGTTAGTATTAGCATGAGCGTTATCGTGTTATCATGTAATATAGCTGCATGAAAAATTACAACAGTTGTGCAGCAGTTACAGTGCAATTACTTAGTGCCACTCAGTGTGAAGTGCTGCAGTAATAGGTTGCATAAGCAATTAAATTTCTGAATTCTGCTCACATAAGAAGCCTCAGAAACAATGTCACTATAGAGGTTTCTCAATCCTGTCTGCTACTGATTTGCGCCAGTGGTGTACAAAAGGGAGCCAAAACCTGAAGTCTGCTCATTTTTTCTACTACTTCCAATAGTAAGGAGAACATACTACTGTGGTCTTGTGAACTGCTGCAGTAATTAAAACTGATGTTAATACAGGGGGAAAAAAAATGCTTGGGGAAAAAAAAAAAAACCAAACAGTGTTAGATAACTACATTTATACTCTCTGTGGGTGTTCTTCAGCCTTAGACACAGAAATCAGAAGGGAAAGAGTAAGCTGCTTTTTCCAGCAGACTTTTATAATCAAGTTACCATTTACGAATATGAATTGTATCCAAATGAGAAATGACTAAGCATTCTCATGCCTATTCACTTGACGACTTGTACAGTGTCTAGGCACATCTGGAGAACTACTGCAACAGGCTGCTTTCAATACATAGGACAGTTTTCTTTCCTGAATAACAATGTTTTCCAATTTCCTGATATATATTTGTTAATAAATACTGTGAAAAAACTAAAATTTAGCATGTTATAATACAAATGTAACAGCAGACTTTTGTAACCAATTTGTGTTGGTTAAGATTTAGTTATTTTCTTTACAAATTAAAGCTTGCTATCAACTTTGTAATATGAGTCTATAAGATTCACATGTATTATTCACAAAACTTGACAAAGTATTATTCTGAAAAACTGGACATATGCAAATTACAGTTATCTTTGGAAAGGCAGAAATTCCAGTATAGATATTTTCATGTCATGGGAAAGTGCCTGCATCTGCATTTTGTTATTAGAAGATATATACACACACAGAAGACATATCTATACTTTCGAGAAGATAGATAAAAGTCTAAGTAACAACAAGATTCACAGTCCTTAGTTCCTTCTGCATTCTTAACCTTGGATTCCCAGTTAGCAGCAGAAATAAAGAAAGCAGTGGAGATTTTACTATTCATACCAACTAGATGCTTGTGATCTTTCCCCTTAAATTTAGCATGTGCCTGATATAAATTGCAGCAGCATTTCCTGGGCAACTGTCAAATGCTATGTAATATATTAATTCACTAAAAATGTGGTGGGTTGTTTCTATGAAGTTGACTTTTCTATTTTGCTTAGATTGGATCAGTTGCACATCGGTTTCTTGGTACAACTCAGTTTTTTGGTCTATAAAATTTTTAGTAGACTACAATAACAAACCAATCTTTATCCCTAACTGGTGTAACACTATGTTCAAGACAATAATATTAGCTTATATTTTGAGAAAAAGGAAAACCATAGACTCTGTAATGGTACCTTATGGAAAATCTGGAAATGCTAACACATCCAGTGAGTCTCACAGATTGAAGCATGGCTGCTGTTACATTTCTGTGATAAGAAGTTTGAGGCTGTTCTATTTAACTTCTGCTCTCTCCTCTCTTTGGGAACAGATGAGAGAGATATGTTATTTTTCATTAAAATAAGGGAACGTAGTAAGAAACTATCATACATCAAATAAAAATGAAAATGAAAACCTTAGGATCACCAAACATTAAACGAGGCAACACAGTTTGTGGTGATGTAGTTTGGGGTTCTTTTTTAGTTGGTTGTTTTTTTGTTGGGTTTGTTTTTGTTGGGNTTCCCCTCCATAACAAACATGGCTTTGAATTATTTCCTGCACTGCTTGTGTTGATAGTACCACATTTTGAAGGATCCCAGTGAATTAAGAGTGGCCAGTTGTGATTAAAAACTTGGCAGAATCAGCCAGAAGAGTTTAATCAAAATTAGATTATTGATTTGTGATTTAGAATAGGCATTCAATATCTGACTAAATCAGAAAGTATCAGGAAGAATTAAGGAGTTTTCTCTATTATAATTGTCCTTTTAAATAAAGTTCTTCAAGAGAAACAGTAATCCTTCTATAAAAATTGGGTGCTGCTTCTTGAAGAATGCCAAGACCAAATTTAGAGCCTGGCCCAGTACAGAAAGTCCTTTTGTTTCTAAAAGGATTTTTAGCTGCAGAATGACAGTAAGTCATAGTATTTATACTACTTGCACATCTATGAAAATACGGCAATGGCTGATGGCTAAGAGAGACTTACAAAAATAATAAATTAAAAAAACAAAGTGAGATTTCATATCAAGTTCCCTAAAAAGATACTAAATTCAGTCTCTGGGTTAACTCAGTAAAATAAAATCTTCGTAAATGGGTGAAGAATCAACATAGCCAGCAAGTTAATTTGAACAGAAAATTGCAATATCTACACCTTAAAGTGATCATCTTGCCTATTTCCCAGGGGAACCCAGTGACCATTCTAAGTCAGTAGACGGAGTCTAAGGAATCTCATTGCTTTCGTTTATAGAAAAACCTCTCTGTTTTGCTTACAGAACAGAAAGATACAAAAATAAATTATATGGAATTCTAACTACTGCAGAGTTCAA
The DNA here is from genome assembly GCA_013398815.1 of Ibidorhyncha struthersii. Lineage (NCBI taxonomy): Eukaryota > Metazoa > Chordata > Aves > Charadriiformes > Charadriidae > Ibidorhyncha > Ibidorhyncha struthersii. Next base: position 1,087,920 of record VZSZ01010737.1, read on the forward strand.
GGAGTTTGAATACATTTCTTCTTTTACTGCTTATTTCTGAAGATCTGTATTCCTGGGTGAGCACTCTCATGGTTGTCTCCTTTCTTCAGTATCTCAGCATTTTTCCAGTTTCCACACTAGCCTTTAGTTCATTTGTCCTCCAGTCTCTGTGTTTTCTTGAAAAGTGCAAGGCTAAATATCCTCCTGACACCTCCTTGCCTTTTCAAGTGTACTGCTGCTTATTTATGCCTCTAACCAACACCTCTCATTAGCTGCTTATACAATTTTCCCATTCTCAAATCAGTCCCAGGGGGTAGTAGCCTTTTCTATCATTCTTGATACTAAAGCAATCTGACTGATGTCCAGTATTCAGCCTTTAAAGATCTGCTGCCTTTAACAGTTATTGCGGTGGTACCCCATGAGCAACTTCTTAAATCAACACATTATTTATTTAGTGCTTTATGACTTTTACATTATTTAGAAAGCATTTTCAGAAGCTGTGAGGCTTTAGTCTCCTAGACTCCTTTGGGAGCTGCAGAACCAGGTTGGTGTAACCCTTATGCTTTTGTTTTCAACTGCCATCTCCTATACCCTCTCTGCCCTGTCTAGGCAAGGCCTACAAGGTGATTTATTATTCTTATTCTGTTCCCATTCATAGAATCATAGAATTGTCTAGGTTGGAAGAGACCCTTGGGATCATCGAGTCCAACCATCTACCCTACTCTACAAAGTTCTCCCCTACACCATATCCGCCAACACCACATCTAAACGTCTCTTAAACACATCCAGGGATGGTGACTCAACCACCTCCCTGGACAGTCTATTCCAATGCCCAACCACCCTTTCTGTGAAAAATTCTTTCCTAATGTTCAGTCTAAACCTACCCTGTTGGAGCTTGAAGCCATTCCCTCTTGTTCTGTCATTAATTACCTGTGAGAAGAGACCAGCACCAACCTCTCTACAGTGTCCTTTCAAATAGTTGTAGAGAGTGATGAGGTCTCCCCTCAGCCTTCTTTTCCTCAAACTAAACAGTCCCAGCTCCTTCAACCGCTCTTCATATGATTTGTCTGCTAGGCCCTTCACCAGTTTCGTTGCCCTCCTCTGCACTTGCTCCAGCACCTTGATATCTCTCTTGTATTGCGGTGCCCAAAACTGGACAAATACTCGAGGTGTGGCCTCACCAGTGCTGAGTACAGGGGCACAATCACCGTGAATCACAATTCAAAACTGAAGGGTCCAGATCTCAAGACTTCTGCGTGTAAGGTGGCATCTTGAGTTGCCAAGTGAAAGAGTAGGATCCAAGCTTTCCTAGGGAAATTCACAGACACTCATTTTGTCACTAAAGGTCTTTGGATGCATAAAGTTCCACTTTTTTGCATGGCTGGGACATACACTCTGCAGATGCTACTAGGACTGCTCATATTTAAACCTACTCATGCTTCTGGGAGGAGTTCTTCACCTATCTCCTGAGGAACTGCATGCATAAGCAAGTTATCATGCTGACTGGAGACACTCCTATGGAAACTGATTTGAAAACATGGAGATGACAACTCTTTCTTTTCAGCCACACAATGGCAAGTGCTACAGTCATTATCCAAGACATAGTTCAGTGTACAGCTTAGTTTGAAGAGGAAAGATGGAGGGTCATGTCCCAACCTATCACCTGCCAGGACAAACCTTCATCACATATCTACAGATGCACAATGTCCTCATGCACCTGTGAAGAGCTGTTGAAGCCATGCCACTTTGCAAAAGAGGAGTTAGTATTTATTGGGCTAGAGCCAGACATCACAGTAGTGCAAACAAGAGAGCAACGTCCAAGGAAGACCTTATCTGTATTTTACTTATCCCTTGAAGAATCTCTTATGCATTTTTGCCCACTGAAGGATTCACAAAACAACTAATGCCTGTCATGGGATAAGTATGTCAATCTTTCATCCTTACTGTTTTTTCACTCCTGTTGCATGAAAAATTTTGCACCAAGAAACTCTTCTTTTCCACATCCGTTCTGGTCTGTCCTAAAATTCAATCTCAGCAATCTCTGAACTCAACACTACCACGTAGAGACTAAATATAAGATTAACTTAAAGTCAAAACCAAAGATTTTTTTCTCCCCACGGTTTCTACATCTGTGCTCTATATGCCTTGATATTTTTTCCAGCTTTTACAATTACATAAAGAGTGGATCTGTATATGAAATGATCTTATGACATTCTATTAGGTTGTATTTTAAAAGCTTTAAAGTGATTACAGATAACACTTCTATTTTGCTGTATGTCAGACAGTATTTCTAAATAGTTCCAAAGAACAACCTGAAAATTTTACAAAGTTATAAAAGAGCCGCTACTATTCGAAATCAAGAAATTGTTTTCTGCAAGCTACCCTGAGTTAACAACTCAAGGTTACCTTCTGTATACAATGCCTTTAGGCAGCCCTAGGTCACAATGACGTAGTATGTTCCTCTGATTTGTTCGTACCCATACATCTGACCAGCAGCAGACATCAGTAGCAGGGAGAGTCATTAATGTTGAAATCCTAGGTTACGACCTTTATTTAAAATACTTCACTTTTTTTTGTCCGATTGTGTTACACTGGCCTTGCTACCTTAAAATAGGGCATACCTTATGTCTTCAGTTGGGCTTGATTTGTCATTTCTTTCCCTTTACAGCTATTCATCCCTGTGCAAAGTGAGAGTACAAAGCCTTACTAAATCAGAATTTATATTCCTTGGGCACATTTTACAGGTATAAAGAGGGCAAAAAACAACCAAACAAAAAAACACACACACACAAAGAAAATCGGCGCCATCCGTTTTGATGAACACTAAGAACACTTCAGTATTATTCATCGTAGGTGCAGATAAAGATATTACCATGTTACTGGAAGAGATTTCTGTGACTAATATTGTGACTTCAGTCTTTTACTTCCTCTCTCCTTTAGTGCAAATACATAAATAATTTTAAAAACAAAACAAAGAAAAGCAGCTTTCTCTAACATTGAAGTGTTCAACAAGAAGCTCCCCAGAGGCTTTTGTGATAGCTCGTTCATAATATAATTCAACTAGAGCAGTTAAGTGATGCTGTTGTACAGTTTAAGTGCCTTTGCTAATTTTCCTGGGCCTGGGAGGTTTTATATCATATATTTCATTTGAAGCGATATAAGTTTCAGAGAGCAATCAGAAACATTCCCTAAGGAGTGCAGGGGGACATCTGGACAAAGAACTTCCTTTTATGAATATACGCCCTGCATCTTTTTGTAGTCACTCTTTTAATAATCTCTACATTCAGTTTGCTCCACTTCTTATTTGGGATTCTGCTACAGACTTAAATACTAACACACACTCATTACAGATATACATACTTATACTATTAACACACTTTCATTTTTACGATCAAATACACACATGAAAACGAAATTAATCTTTTTCTTGGCAAAGTCCAAAAGCAACTGGTCTTCCTAACTCTGTGAACCCCGTGGTTGAAAGCTACACACAGATAACACTACCTCAGAGATAAAAGGATGAGAAGCTCCAGGAGCGGTTTGCAGATTTTCCAAAAGATCCATCATCCTACTACAGGATGACAGTGTGTTGCACATGCTGTTCAGTCCCAGAACAACCCAGCAATATTGATGATCTCAACAACCCTAGCTGGTTCACATCCTCCCACAGCTAAGCATTCAGATTACTTAGAACTCCCTTGGTGTCTCTGTGAACACCAAATGGTCCACCATGACCAATATGCTATTGAGCTAGAGTACAACAAGCATCGTATAAAAAGACATATTCTAGTTCATCTGGGTCTCGCTGAATTGGTGCAGAGTAACTTGTTAAAATCTATGGCCATCTTCTGTAGTAGACTGGACAATATTCAAACAGCTGTAAAATTTACCATTGCATGAGAGACCAAACACATGGATTAGAACAGGAATTATCATAAATCATAAACACAGATCCATAGTATAACACAAACAGCCAGAATCTCTATTTCCACTGACAACACCTAAAACCATACCAGTTTCATACTGCTGTATTTTCTTTAATATGCTAGATACCCAGAAGATAGGTATCCTACAGTCCTAGGCCTAGAGGACTCTTCAGAGTAGTAACGGAAGAGAGATAGGGAAATATTTATTGTGTTTACTAGCTTCCAGATCTATCTGAAGTGGAATCTGCTGCCATCCTACACCAAAAGCTGGAACTCTAGGATATGCATTTAAGGTATAGGAAGGCCTGAAGTGTTAATGCTGCCTCTGAAAGGGGAAGGACATCTGGCTCATTGGGCCTCACTCCTGTAAAAGGACTGACAGATATACCAGATGATAAAAAGTGTTATAGACATATAGACCAAAAGCAGCTTAAATCACACAGATGATATTACTTGTACATTAAGAAAGCAGGCCAAATAGCATCCAGCCAAGGACTGTGGCAATCTAGCCGGTAACATTATTTAGATTGCTTTATGTACTTAGGTCTGTTGTAACTGCATGTGAGCAGATCTAAACAGAAAAAAACAAGATGGGAAAATTATTTTCTGTCCTTTAGTTAAAGCAACCCAGTAGATCAGCAGTATCCAAATACAATATTAATACACACTCAATAAATTTTGTGTCTTTCTGTTTTCCTTTTAAAACCATAGGAAAACAGATGGGCTCTCCTGCATGCCCTCTAGGCCAATAGGTTTGTTGAACCAAAGAAAGAAAATGCCAACAAATGTCCTCTGGTAGCTTTCTGTGCATCTCTTCAGTCTTCTGTATTTTTATTTTATCCTTTTAAAGATCTAGCTTAGCAAGCCTGAAGTACCAAAGTCTAAATACAAAAATAACTGAGCTTTGGCAAACTTCCAGTATCACAAGAGAAACGTAGGTGAAGGCCACTTCAGAACTAAAGGGAACTTCTTGGGTATCAGGGAACATATTAAAAGAGAAGCGGATTTTTATTTTTTTATTTTTTTTTTAATATACCTGCAATGGTTCTGAGTGGTACTGGCCTTTAAGATTAGCAAGAGCTAGCATTTTTCTAAAGCAGCTGCAACATTTCTTTTCATCATCTCCCTTTCCCTGCAGATGCTATAGGGTCAGACCAGCTGAGACCAGAAGCACAAAGGCTGAGATACCATGAGAATGCCTGTTCTTGCAACAGTAGACGAGAAATGAGTTCAGAAATCACAAGAGATGTGGCAGCAACACAAAATGTCCTTTTCGATTTAAAAAGTTCATTGCTTTTGGATGTGGCTGTTCCAAACTTCTGGGAACTTACTTGAACTAAATATTTTATTGTTATAAAAAGTGCACAATATCAGCTAGAATAAAGAAAGTCTCTTTATTTACTTCCTTCTTTTTAAAGTTTAACACTCACACCATCTCTACACAAGTTGCTTTTTAAATAATTATTTTCATGAAATAATGGCAATTTGTTCACTGAAATAACTGGGGAAACCCCTGTGTACTTCAGTGAGCACTGACTGAGGCCTCCAACATCAAATTCTATCATCCTTAAAGACTTGACCCTGCACCACTAAACATTACTGGGAATTATGCCATTGGCTTCAAAGGGAGTAGGAACAGGCCCTAAATAAGCAAAACTTCTAGTTATTACTCCAATGGGAGTAATCTTGTCAGGCCACAGAATATGCCTATATAAGCCAAAAATTCAACAGTGCTTTCAAAATTATATCCATACACTTTGTATGAAAATATTCTGTATTTACACATGCATGAACCATTCCAATGCGTGTATCAGGTAATTGTACAGAAGGGCACAGGGGACTCCAAAGAGAGCTTCTGTATGAAACTTCACCTCTGTGCCTGATGGGTTCAGAGCCCTTCCCCAGTATTATCTCTCCAAAATACACATGCACAGACAGACAATGATTCTCATCACAGAACAAATTGCCACAACACGTCACAGGAGTTTTATAATTAAGCTCTCACCGTCTTCTGCCCTCCCCAATATGAAATCAGTTGAAGCAGTTTTTTTTCCTTAGCAGTATTATTTTGACAACACCACTGACTGATGTGCTGGCAAGTCATGCAGATTGTGTTTGAACCTACTGCCTTAAGAAGAAAAAGGCAGAAGAACAAATCCCATATACAAATACGTGAATTGCTTTTGTAGGGTGGAATCTGATATCTTTGCAATGATGCTCATTGCCCACACAGCCACACATGATAGAACATTATGAAAGACATGGCAAAAAATCTGTAAGGTTCATATCTGGGGTCTATGACTGTAGGTATTTGAAACTGGGATTTGAACTCAAACAGTGGGAAAGCAGTTATCGGTGCTCTGAGAGAAGGTTCCAATAAGCAGCTAAAGCTGGGGGTGCTCAAATTGGATCCCAATTCCAATAAGAACAGTTTAAAAGTTATTACAACTTGTGGTTTCCCTTTTTTTTTTTCCCTCGCCACTTATTTATGCCTCACCCTCACAACAGCAAAAGTCATCAAGGTCAGAAAGTGTTACTGAACAGGTATCTAAACTGCATTTAAACACAATTTCCAGAATCTATGATGCTGAAACAATCTAACCGTAAAACACATTTGAGATGTCAGGCATTGCATTTTCTTTTTCTAAATCAGGTTAATATTCCCTGCACTTTACCAGCTTCCACAAAGCTCAAAACATCTCCAGAATTTTGCACATTTAAGCTTTCTTTTGGATTTCCCATTTCACTACAAACATAGCCTTATCCTGCACAGCATAGGAATCGGGGATGGATACAGGCCAGGATAAACTTGCAAAAATATCTCATTGTGGGTTTTTCCTCCTCATTTCAGAATTCATGACTGTATTTGAAAACCACAGATATGCAAAAGAATGACGCTTTTTGGTATGAAACAGCATATTCAGGTTTAGTTTTTAACCTAAAGGAGTTCAAACCTGGTGCTAAGCTTTGGCATGAAGGGCAGTGATATGCTAGTATGATAAATGAGTAGAGGAAAATTTCAGCAATTCTCTTCAGGTAGAGAAGCAGCTTATATATTTCTGAGATCATTACATACCTCTCTTAGCAGAAAACAGGCCAATTCATCAGGGATAGAAAGGAAATGCAAGAGGCTTGAATTCAGCAGCTCAGGGGTTAAACTTTAACTAAATAATGAGTTCCAACGAAGATGATGATAGAGGCTACTAAATCTTGAGACACCTACTGCACCAAACTCAAGTCCTTTGCCAGAGATTCATGTTAGGTTATTGATTCAGTGAGAGTGCAATTTTTAAAGGAAATTAAATCCTTTTGGAGAAGGACAGCTCCAAAACTGGTAGATAAGGATTATTGTAAAGGGAACTGAACGTTGGAAAGGAAACATGCATCCACCCTGAACAGCAGGGATAGCACATAGCTGCCTGGAAGACAAAGAACAAGAGGGGGAAAAAAAAAAAAAAAAAGGCAAAGACCTTGTTTGATGTTATCTGAAGCACAATGAAAGAAGTGTGCTCTCATCTGGGATTTTTTGAAAACAAACAACATGATGGACACGTGCATATACTACTCAAAGGAGAGCACCTTCTCTCCCTCAACAAAACACTGAGGTCTCCATCCACACCAGTTTTATTAAGCAAGATGTTGTTGGCTCACATGAGGAATCTGTGTTTGAGCTGGGGAGCTCAAACAACTCCCCAGTCCCGGGCATGGCCCTGGATATGTTTGCTCTGCTGGTAAGACAGAGGACAAGGATTTTCCCCCAGTAACTCTCCAGCTGAACTAATTGTAGGCCACCCGTGGCAGGATGTCAATTTATAGACTTCTGACACACAGCAGCTGCTGTCGAAAGCTCCCCATGGCTTTCGAAGCCACATTGACCAGTCTGCTACTACTAGCTCCCTATTTTAACAGGATGTCGAAAAAGAGAAGTTTACAGCCAAGTATTCAGAGACTTCCAGGGTTTTCTCTTTTCTACATCAGATTGCCTGCATAGAAACTGTCACCAGAAACACCTCTGTGGGTCTGTAACTCTTGCGCTTTACACCACTCCCAAGTCCTCTGCTCTATTACCTGTTTAATACTGGTGCTAAAGGCAATGCTGCACAATTAAGTGTGATTTGGGGGAGTTGAGCTGAGGGAGAAAGAAAAAAAAAAAAAAAAATCACAGACAATGGCAAAATTCTGTATAGGCTTGTATAACTATCACAAAACCAGAGAGGTTTGAACTGCTATTTAAAGGTGTTATTTTCTGAGCAGGCTAATAGTTAGCATGGAAGGAAGTTGGGATTTGGTCCATTCAATAGTTCTACAACCAGCCCATGCTGTCTCCTACTTCGAAATAGACCCATGTATCAGTAAGGGACTGCTTGTCATCCATGTATTTTACTAATAGTCTGCATTTTGGATTCTGCCCTCTCCCCCATCTGGCATTTCTGCCAGTGTCCATTGCATTACGTTTTCAATGGAATGGTACATTATTTCTTTTGTAACACAAGGATACAAGAAACAGGAATTCCAAGAGTTGCTAATGGCCTTTTCCAGTTCTGCAAAAGTCAGAAAGATTTCATCAATTGGCATTTTTTATTATTTCCACCTTAAGGAACAGCTGCTTTCCCTCTCTGCTGGCATCCTGCCAGAAAACCAAAGCTGCCTAGTTAACACAGACCTGTCAATAACCCATAGACTTTAACCTTATAAAATAATCAGGGAGGATATCATATAATCAAGTCCTGAGAACAGCAATAAGTAATTGGGATTGCTATACCAGATAAATGAAGAAGAAATCTCCCTGAAATAATTTAAATCAAGTTTGTGGAACACTGCTCAAAACCTATCATTTAGGGCAGAAATTTTCCGTGTAGGTTTTCCCCATCAGGGCTGTTGTTCTCTGTGTTATGTTCAACGTGCAGAACAGAAGATGAGAATCTGTGGGGTTTTTTTCTCTCCTCATGAAGCTGGCTCTTTAAATGCCACAATTTTGCTTCAGTAGCATACTAATTCTAGACAGGCTCGTTGGAGAGCACCTTTTCCACTAAAACTCTCATGAGGGAGCAAGGAGAACACATCAGTATAAACAGATCAAAAAGTTTCCTGCAGGCTGACCTAAAATCTTCTGAAAACATCGAAGGGTCAGGCATGGTTGAGGCATGCACCATTACACTTGATGGCCAACTAAAATTTCTAGCACCTGAAGCTTCCAGAGAAATACCTGCTTATTTTGCCAGAGCAAATCACTAGCAAATGCCTGGTTAGAGTAAACCTAAATCTATAGTTGAATACTGCACGCTAGAAACTCCTGATGCTGTAGACTCAATTCCTTTCTACCTCAGAAAGACAGTAAGGCCCTTGCAAAATCTTCTGTGATCTTGTTCTCCACAAACATCTCTATTTTATCCACCCAACCTGCATTCTTCTCTTTCCTATCATTTTGTGTCAGCTAAGCCCTTTATTCTTCCCTTCTTTTAAAAAAAAAAAAAATCCTACATAGACTTGGGCTACACCTTTCCCTGGCTCTGATAATATTCTGCCACTATAAGAAAGAGCATCTCTTTTTCATCTGCTTCTACTTCAACTTCTTCATCCATGAAAATGAGTACACAACTTTCCCACTATAGTCACAGTCTCCAATACTTTTGGATGAGACTTGTTTGCAGTGCTATTATTGTAATTTATTACATCCCATCCTCCTAAATACCATTTTCCTTGCCACAAACCAAAGATCTTGTTTTCCTGGCATCTAGCAACCCTGCAGTATCTTTGTTGACATCCTGCCAACATCTTTGCAGGTTCTCAGCAAATCTGTTAGTCTCTGCTGGGGCCAGCTGCTGTCTACAACCCTCATATATTCTGAGCTTTGTTCGATTAGAAACACCCTGAATATATTACGTGCTTCTGACCTCAAGGGTAATCAGATGGAAAGACACTTCTGCTGACCATTGCAGAAACTTTAGCTCATGAGCCCTGAAATTCAATTTATATAGTATCACAACGGGTGAGAAGAAATAGGGTCAGAAGAAGAAAGGAATTTTCATCCAAGTCTTCTTAAAGATTCGAGCTTGGCATCATGTCCAGAGACATTTATTCCACCCTCCCAAAGAAAAAGATGAAATCTCAGAAGCTGATGAGATTTGAACTGTTACCAACTTTTACAAAGTGCCTTAGAGCTGTCAGCATTCCATTTCCGATCCATCACAGAGTGCAACGTATTCACATGATTCAGCATTGTTTCATTAGATGTCAAATTTTATACACATCAAGAGATTTTTTTGTAAAACTATGGAAAGGTTGGATTGTTTTTTCTTTATTGGCCAGCTAGGCTGCTCTATCTGTTGTGAAATAAGACATCTGACATAGTACAGATGTGCACTAAACACCAGGCTGCCTGACAAAGAGGTAGCCATTAGGTTGCCTGGTATCCACAAGGTATGCTACAGAATCACCTGATGGGTCAGGCATTGGAGTTGAAAGAGACAAAAAACACCCCTCGAACCCCATATCATGCAAACACACAATGTGACTTTGTTCGCGAAGGTGCAGGTGCTATGAAAAGCAACGACTGTAGGACTAGATGAAAACTGAGCAAGACTTTAAGGGTCAGTATGGTGGACTTACATGCCTAACCAGGCAGTACAGTTTTTATGTTCTTTATAGGAATTAGCCCAAAAGACCTCGCTCTCTGCAAAAACCATACACTTAACAGAACAGGAATATTTACCACTTAAAGCTCAAAAGAATATATAAAAAAAAGATCCTCAACAAAACTGAGAAGTAGTGGGGGAAAAGACAGAACTACCAACCATATGCAGACCAAAAAGAAACAAACACACAACACCTGGAAGACAGGTGCACACATGCTCTCTAGCCATTGCCAGGGATACTCAGATGCTACAAGACACGCCATGGTCCCATAGGCTCAAGTTCAGGGGAACTGCAGGTTTGTAGCTGCTGTTGGGATCCAGTTTAAAGACAGCCTGTTTGTGGTGCTTGGCTTCAAGGTAGCATCTCGGTACTCTTTTAAACTAAGATAATTCCAGTATAAACCCATGCACTGCAGTTTTTCCATTCCTTGGATTCCAGGGCTGGACCAGACCCCATGTGCCGTCCTTTCTAGAAACCAGGTTTTGGCAGCTCTACCTTACCCTCTGGTTACTGTTGTTTTGTGAGCATACGAAAAATGAAAGAGGCCATAAATAGAGCTACTGAAGGAAAAAGCAGAGGGACTGAGCTAGCACTTGGAGACATGCGAAATGCTTGCTGCAAGAGATGTTCTTTGGATGTTCTTTGGATGTTCTGGTTTAACTGCTTAGGGTGCGTGGGTGCCACATGATAGCAAGGTTCCTATTACTACTGCTTGTTATTATGGAATAGCAGTTATTGCACACTCCTGCCTAACTTGTCAGCACTTAAAGTTGCTTAAAGGCAGCACCCTTCCTTCAGGCAAATTGTTCCCACTTTGGCTTGATTTTTATCTTTTAAACAAAATTTAACAAAACTTTCCAATTAGCCATAATGCTTCACCACACAATCCTTTGTCATCGCACTTAACTCTGCCTCTCTTTACTATTTACCTCCAGCTTTGTCTCCCTTTTATGCCGTGCACCGTGCTCTCCAACACCCAATCCAGACACATGAAGAAGAGCTATTCTCTAGTTTTTGGAACAAATGGAGAATTGGCAGGTGAGAATCTCAGCAGAGAATGTCGCAAAAACTGCATTCATACACCTATCTCCAGACCTGTAGGAAGCCCATTGCCTTACATATTTGCTAAATATTTTAAACCAAAATGCAAAATACATCATTAGTGACCCTGCCAGTACATAAGCTTAATGCATGGTATAACAAACTACACATCAATACATAGTTAGCATCAGCTCTTGAGCCCTGCTGTGTAAGTGTACCCTGTAGGTATGATGACATCATTTGTGCTAAATACCAACTGAACTCCAGACCTCAGTTCTCAGCTGACTGAATAACCCACAACATGTTACAGGGATACCAAAGGACATGCATGTGTTCAGTCAACTCACAAACCTTTGCTAGCGTGACTTCCCCTTCAATCCACATTAGTTCCAGCTAGATAGCATTTGCCTTGTGGGAGAAATGGACAAGGCAAGTGGATTAAGGGGAAAAGACTGTACCTTTCTTTAGTGCTGTCATATTGATATCATGAGGGTCACTGCAAAAGTGTTTTTAACCTGATAAGTTAGGTGCAAGACTGAAATACTACTTCTGCAGAGGAATGCACATACTGGCCAGATACAACCCACAGGTACCTAGAGATCTGTAAGCACAGTTTTTATACAAAATTTATCAAAGGAGCTGAACTAGTGACTGGGGCTGGGGAGGGGGAGGCAATGGTATTCCCACACAAGAGACTCCCTTCTTAAGTAAATAAGCTATTACACACTGCAGGTTAATAGCAACATTGCCATGGGAAATCCTTTTTTTAGGGTTTAGCCCAGGGAAAATTTTAGGTTTTAGTTTTAGACCAGGGAAAGCATTCCTGACGTTAATTGGGTTCTTATATATGCAAGATCCTTCATCCGGGAGAATAACATCCATAGCAATATTTTTTGCCTCATGCCTTTTACATATATTTCTCTCAAATATCTAAGCACCAGCTATTTGTAAATACTCATTGCATAAAGTCCTGGATTCGTCTTTTTTTTTTTTCTTGTGAGGTGTGACAGTTTCTACTGGGCCAGAATTTTTCCATTTGATTCGGCAATATTCATACGCTAAGTTTACACACATGCTTAGATAGACCTTGGATCAGGATTTAAGAGAAGCAGCTATGTAAATATGTTTGCCTATCCAGCACATCCAACTTCTTCCCTGTGCTCTGATCCAATCAGAATGAAAATGCCTAAGTTTCAGATCAATTGTTCCGAAGATTTTTAAGCACATTAGGAGGATGTCAGTCACAGTAATTTAAGTCACCCTGCTGTGGAAAAGAAATTGTTCAAAAAAAAGCCATGCTCCCTCTCAATCACAAAGTACTATAAAGTAATCTAGCGTAACCAATTCAGAAAATATCAGACCCATAACTATACAATGTGAAATGTAGTGTTGATGATTTTTAATTAGAATTTAAAGCTCATTTTGCAGTTACTGTATGAGACCCGTTTTCATCTTTAGCCACCAAGTATTGAAAGTTAAAGATATGCTGTATGCATTAGTTAATAGGTCAAACACAATGAATTTACAAATGTAGATATGAGGGACAATCCCTTACTCTGAAAAAAAAAAAAATAAATATCTAGAGCAGAACTGGTTGAATAGCTTTCATTAAAATAGGTGTCTCTGCCCTGTTCTCCTGCTTGACTCCCTCCCAACCCCCTCAGCAAATTAGAAAAACACTGGAGGCAAAACTTTTCAGAGGAAGATATTATCAGGAAAAAATTATACTATTTGAAATGAAATATAAATGATTATATTTTTCAGTCAAAACTACTTAAATGGAAACAGGAGATACTACTGTTTTTCTAAAAAATGAAAGTCAAAATAATATTTTTTTTTTAAACGAAGTTTCTTGAACTGCTCCAAGTGCATTCTTCTCTAGGGGCAGAGTAAGTAAGGAGGAGTAAGAGTTTTTTGTTGAGGAGAGTTTGAGATGCTGGGTTTTATTCCAATTTAGGATATAGCTGTATGACATTTTTAAATGAATCTTAACCTTTAAACTATGTTTTAAATGTATATTTCCATGAATAAATACATTTTTTTAAAACTCAAAAAGGGTTAAGCAAATTATTTCAGATTAAATTGAAACTGAAATCAAATCAAACTTTGGTTCATTTTTCTTTTATTCTTTTCCACTTGTACTTACTGCCAAGTTTTCACAGGGCTGAAAACAACAAAATAAGAAAAAAAATTATTTAGGGGTTTTGAATTCATCCACTTAGACAAGATGAGAAATCATATATCCCTACTCCTTCCAGATTTCCATCCTGCAATTGAGAGAGTTTTAGGCAAGTCTGGGTCAATTTCAGACCATTACTTAAATTTAAACAAACATCAGGACACTGTGAAGTAGAATTTCATTACAATGTCTATCCTTTTAAATGCATAATATTTAGTAATATAATTTGTTTGCACATTTCAGAATCACGTGCTCAAATTTGGTCAGGAGGTTTACTAACCCTGTCATTGACAAACTTCAATAATTTGTCTGGTCAAAGCAAAATCATATTGAAATAGTGCTTTCAAAAAAACAAACATCCCAGGGACATGAAAAGAAACCCGAAAATTTTGCTTATTTAAAGATTTTGGTTTGAACCTTAATATAATAGTTACAGTGGAATCCAAGTTTCACAATGTCCAAAACAAGAACTCAAAAAGCAATCACTGCAAAGCTGCGACTTGGAATGAGACAAGTATAGGAAATCTCATTTGGGGAAATGTGACAGTTTAGTCTTGTAGAAAACAGTTGGAGAAACTCATATGACAAAAGTGAGAACCATCCATGACCTGAAAGGAAATCACTTTACCTTCCTCTTTGCCCTTCCTTTCCAACTGTAAAAATAAGAACTAATATAAATTAATGAGAAAACACTATTTTCATTCATCCTTATTTGGTTCCAGAAAGATATGAAAAGGTTTTTTCCCCCCAACTGTTTCCCCATTCCTCAGTTTGTTCCATACACCCTCTTATTGCATATTGGTATAAAAAAAAAAGTGGAAAAAAGAAAAGGGAAAGAGACTGGACATAGGAAAAAGCCTTCTTCCCTGATGATTAGCCAATGCTTTTTAGTTAAAAAAAAGTTATTTAGATGGAATGAAATTTTGCGTCCAGAAGACTCTAGTTAGTGGGAAGAGAATCTTAGAGCAATGAAAAGTGCTTTGCATCAGTGTTTCAAAATAACATTTTTGCTACAAAAAATATCCATAGGCAAAACATTGACTTTTGCACTGGCTCTCATAGTTGAGTTTGGCACTTAACACTCCACTGGGAAGCGCTAATTGTAGGGATGCTTTGTCAGCATCTGCACCTGCCTTCTACCACAACTCCCAGCTGCTTCAGTGAAGAGAACAAAAGGCAATTCCCAAATTCAGCCACTCAACAATCTTGACATCTAAGGGTAAAACACATTCACCTTTTATGAGCTGGCACAAAGCCTATGCACTACTTACATTTCACTTTAGTCTGTTAGGATTTTTGTAACTACTCTTCTGGGTCTTTCCATAGATGTGATTTCCCTCTTCCCCAGGATAAGTTCCTGTACATAATAACTCAAGCAACCAACAACTCATAGGAAGATCTGATTTGGTTTGATTACATCAGAATATTACTGACTGCTCTTGGATCATTCTAGCTCTGCAACTTTAAATATAGTTACTAAATATTGAAAATGCCTAGGTCAGCAGACCTTTGTGGCTTTGCGCATTGACTCACATCTTTCTTTCCAATTTTCTTCCTTTTTGCAACTTTAAATGCCTATGAGTGGATTTTTGTCAAAGTGTGTCAGTGGCAAAATCAGGGCACCAGCTTGTTAAATAAACAATCAGCCCCTAAGCCGTTCCAGAAAAAGGATGAGATTTCTCATACTTACATCTTTTGTGAGTTAAGGTTTATTTAGGCTTTGAATCCCTCAAGGCAAGCATGCTTCTGTGTAAAGCAGAAGCCCATAAGAGAAACATTTTACTCCTATTGCTTACTGAGAAAGAACAAGGCTTTTAAAACAGATCAGAATGCCACACTTCATTAAACAACATTAGCCTTCCTTGTCTAATAAGCTTTCTCCTTTTTATTTTTCAGTTGCATTCATTTGTATCTATTTTTAAAAGGTGGCTTAACTTCCGTATAAACAAGATATTTGGAGACCAATGGCTTTTAATGCTCCTGCTGGAGGAAGAACATTCAAATGGAAGGGAATTTCTCTTCCTTTTTTATTTTTCT
Organism: Ibidorhyncha struthersii; assembly: GCA_013398815.1. NCBI lineage: Eukaryota > Metazoa > Chordata > Aves > Charadriiformes > Charadriidae > Ibidorhyncha > Ibidorhyncha struthersii. The sequence continues at coordinate 1,103,718 of VZSZ01010737.1, forward strand.
TTTGAGTCTAAGAATGCATGGATATTAGTAAAAAGTAGTCTAAGCTGTATAGTTAAATGCAACTGTTCTGGAAGAGACAACGAAGAATTAACAGAAGGAATTAATTCTCTTTTGTTACAACACCCAGGATCTCACATATTAAAGTTTGTACTTAATCATCCATACCTAGATACACACAAGTATATAAGCAACGTTAATTTTTTATGTGAATGCAAAGGTTTTCAGAAGGGTGCAAAGAAACCTGACAGCAAAAACCTTTCCCTGTTTCAGATTTTGTTAAAAACCTGACATTCACCTTAATGGAATGGCTGGCTGAAGTTCACAAAGCTTGAAAACAGCCCCAGACCTGTTTTCAAGCATTCATAGCTTCTCATTGCCATTAGAGACGGGTCTGAAGTTGCTTCAAGTTGGAGGGTATTCAGAACCAGGATGGAATGATAAGAGAGAAAAACAAAGGCTATGGTTCTAGATCTGAACATCACGGAGTTCAAAAGCACTTGGATCCTAGCTGTGTATAAGAGCTCCTCTTTAAATAAATGAAAGATAAGAAAGGTTACTGAAATGCTAGTCTAGTTGAAATGCATACATGAGGTGAGTTGAATTAAAATATTCTTTATTTGATTATTGGGGTAAAATTCACAGGGGAAAAATTAAGGTTTCGTTGTGACCTCCAGCAGAATAGCTGCACTCCGTACTGTGTTCAGTGGAAGTTAATGGTGACCCACCACAACCGAGGCACCAGTATATTACCTCATGGTCAGGAAACAAATTTAAGTTTTTCCACTTTGCAGTAAATAAAGAAAATTTTATCTTGTGCAGGTTTGGTGTGCTTATAAAGCAGCAAAGAACACAAGCGGTTCTGCAGGAAAGGAAAGGCACATCTATAATTTCATTTCATTTCCTTATTAAGGAATAACAAGCTTTTCCAGAAGTTTCTCTAGTGTCTCTTGTGACCACTGACTAGTTCTATACTGCATTATTTTGTGAAAAACAGAAAGAAACTTTTTATAAAGTTCACCACAATTTGTTACTGCTCAGCAGGAACATAATCTGGACTTCTTACAGTGCTATAACCCAATTCAATTTCCCTGTCAGACTGCTTGATGGATGTGTCTATAGAGTTTTCAAAGAGGAGAGAAAACTTTTTACTACTGAAAGCAGAAAGTACTTTCCCTTTCATTTGCTGTCCAGGGGTTCAACCATTACCTGCTCAGCAGGCCTACAGTAATTCAGCTCTCTGTTTCTTGAACAATAGACTTAAGCTTTATTCATTTAAAATTAAAACACAGAAATTAAAACCTTGCATAGGTGAAAGTCTCCAATTCACAGGCACTCTGGAAATTGCAGGCTGTTCTGGTCAAGTATGTTGTGCCTTCATTTTAAGTCAAAGCAAAGCTGACCTTAAATACCAGCCAAAGAACAACTGCTTAGCCAGGCTTTGCTGAGGATCTGAGCATGATGTATGAGCCAAGAGGGGCTGGGAAAGAAACATACGTGTTATCTCCACAGGGAAAGGGAGAAGTTCATGGACTTTAGTCACAAGCAAATTGGAAACCCTGCAGAAGTGGATGTAAACTCAAAGAGACCAGAAGTAGCACCATCTTTTTTCAAAGGAAGTAAACCTGTGAGTGGTTTCATGGATTAATGAGCACTTGCACTAGAAGATTCCCTGAAAAAGAAATAGATGCACGCAAGGTTTTCCTAGTATTCCTAATATATCCCCCTTTATAAGGGTGCTAAAAATATTTCAGTTCTCATTGCTGTCTTTATCAAACTTGGAAAACTACAACCACACCTACATGTGAATGGGAAATCCCCTCCGAAAAATATATTAAGGCATTTTAATAAAAATAGGTTTATGATTATTCTTCCCATCTGTGCCAAATATCTGTTTTTCTAAGCTTAAATGCAGGTGATAACACACCAAGTAATGACATTGTGCTATTATTTAAAACTGAATATTTCCAATTTGTATCATAAATAATTCATCCTTTTAAATCTATAAAACTGAAACTTTAAAATTAAACGTTTGAAAATTCATGATAGATTGAATAAGTTTTGATGATAAACTTGTTTCAAGGGAAACATAGCTAAAGGCAACAGAACCTGACACAGAGCTGGAGGACAGAAATATCTGGATGTACATATTTTATACCTCAAGTATCATATGTTGATTATTATCCACCATTCTAATTCCAATGCACAGTGAGCAGAGGTGAGAGACTACTGTGTTCCATGGAAGAGCAGAAAGAGCAGAAACCAGCATCAACATTGCTGCAAGAGTTGTTTTAGTTTTAGGGCCCAGAGAAAGCAACACCATAAACAGTCTGGGATACTGAAATAAGACTGACTTTGCCATCACTACATTGATTAATAAGAACTCTAAGTGATTGCAAACAGGGCCTAAATGCAGAAATAACAATGTGAAGAGCAACAGCATCCTGATGGGTATGTATCATCCTCACACGTTATGAAAGCCGGTTTGGGAGGGCAGCAAGCAAAGCTGCTGTAATAAAACCCACAAAGTCATTAAACACACGATTCCAGCATTAACCTGTTCCCATTCCACCACTTATGACTGAAAAGACACAATGACAGAGCGACACTGTATTAACTGAACACGTGTAATCATTTCTCAGAGCACTTTACTGGAAGGTACAACGCCTTTGTGGTAATCTAGTCACAACATTAAAGCAAAAGGACAGATTTCAGATCATAAAGAAGATTCATTCTAGGCATTTGCTTTCAACACTCTTAAATGTATTTTCTTATTTCTTGCAGATTCCCCAGCCCTTTAACTATTTTCTTTGAACCCCTTCAAGCACTACGTCGGGGGATGTGAGACCCACATACAGTTCACTTTTCCTTGTAAGTTATCTGCAGCATATGTTCCCTAACAGAAGTATAAAACCTTTCTGATGAGAGTTTACCTCAATATAAGACAGAAGAGCATGCTGGAGACGAGCGTCCACTGTTCTGCAAGTGCATCTATACCTCCCATACTAACATTTGTGTCAATATCAGTAGGTTCATTTCCTTTGGGTGGGCAGAATTGTATGTCCCAATCTCAGGGTCAGAGTCACAAAACCAACAGCTCAGATATATGGGAATGCCATGTGTGCCACCTGAAGCAACAGCTCTCTATGCTGAGATATGGTTAGACTAGGTGAGTTCTCATAAAATTGCATAAGGTTTTGTTACAAGGAAAAAAAAAATGGAAAAAAATGAAGTTAGTGGAAAAACACTGAAGAATAACATGAGGAACAAGTCTTATATTTTTCTACTGAAGCAGAGAACAACTGGCACCCCAGGTAGAAGTCACAAGATGTTAGATGTTTGTGGACACTTCTATCTCCCCTCTTGCCAGCTTGGCTTGATTAAAAGTCCATCGCATACCTACATACTGCACCAAGCTTTCCTCAGTAACATACATCAAATTTTTAAAATCACGCAGTGGTGCCCCACTTGATGAAATTAACTCCTTTTCCCAAGGACTCAGATATTCACTTAAGACTGGAGGCAAAGGAGATCAACCTTTGGTAGGAGTCTGAAAACAAGGATAAAATTTCACACCAGTGCTCTGGTCCTCTCCTCTTCCCTTAATCCCCTTCACCAGCCTAGCAGCAATACTGAAACAGAATGCAGATTAAACTCCAGGGATTTTTTTTTTTTAAAAAAAAAAAAAAAATCTAAGCAAACATGAAGCAGCTTTGCCTTTGTCAAATCTGTGTCTAAGTCTTCTAAACGTAAGCAAGCAGAACTCATAGCTTTACAGATTATTTTAATCCAACTGGAACAAACTCTTCACAAATCAGTGAAGAGTCCAGTTGGCTTCACTGAACATTAGATCAGATGATGCCTTTCCACTCTTTTGGATCTGTTGTTTTAAATGAGACATTTGCAAATATTTTCACAAAAAGCATAAAGCAGGCAATGGCTAATAAACAAAAGAGTCTTTCTCACCAAGACAGTATTCCTTCAACAAGCAAGTAATTGCCTTCTTGAGTGGGAACTTTTTCCAAAGCCAAAGTTATAGATACCGTATATTGAAGTCAAGACTAAAGTCCAAAAATAATCACGTGTTTATACAGAAACACACTTTAGAACCCCAACATATTTACTCAGAAAATTCAGGTTTTATGCAGAGAATATCCTGAAAAATGTATGGTAGATGCTCTGATTTTCATACCAGAGCCAAATCTTCCCAGAAAGTGAGCTCTTGCTGTGCAAGGAAATCACATTCAGCCTTTATGGTGACATTTCAGTGTCTCCAACAGTATAGCTGAGTGTGTATGTAACATGTTCCTCTTGTTCTCAAAAAAAAAAAAAGTTCAGTGCTTTTCATATCATATTTGCTTCATCATGAAAATATTGCCAATATAGAATCCAGCATATCAACAGATGGATAATCTTCCAAACTTCTCTTCTTGAGACAGAAATAATACTGAAAAAAATGGTTAGGTCACTGGACTCATTGCATTAAAGATGACGTTGCAAAATTGGAAAAACCTTAATCAATTTAAGTGGCTCAATAAAGTTTGACCAGCAGTCAAGACTGAAAAGACTATGAAAAGACTGTAGTTGCAGAAAACAAGACAGCATTGATTAAGGTATTAAAAGTGGAGATTTCTCTCTCATAATACCCAAGGGCAAAACTTATTTAAAACTAAAGGCAAAAAGACAGTATGATATGGCAATTTCTCAGTTTTCTAGTGTAAACTGAATTAGGTAGGTGTAACTTTTCTTTCTGCCCACAACACTTACCATCCTCCCAACATGGTCCTCTGCATACCGTTTTTCTTTTTGTCATTTCCAAAATACTTTGCCCTCCACACCTACTGAATGTTCCCAGTCTAGAAATCCAGACTTGCTCTCAATTCTCTTAGTCTTTCTCTAAAATGTACTTCTCTAAGAAAATCACCTCACAGCAGAAATTGCACCTTGCTAATTCCCCTCTTTATTATATATCTGTCTTAATCTTGAATCTGTTTAGCTTTCCTCATTTAGGTAAATGGGAATCAGTTCAGTAGACAAATGTGTCCTGCACGAAGCAGCTCTTTCTTCACAGATTGTGCTATTTCAGTACAAACTTATGTTTCATTTCTATGTAAGTGACACGTAAAATATAATTTAACAAACAAGAGACCTTGTTAGTCAGGATACATATAATGTGAAGTAAGAATGGCCACACAATACTGCATAAAGTGAAGGGGTAAATTAAACCAGATTTCATTATTTTAGTTCAAATGTTGACAAATCCTGTCTTTTGGAACACTATTAGGTGCATTTACAATGCCATAAAAACAGTACTCACCACCAACAATGTTATAAAGTCTAACTTACTCAGAATTTAATTAAATTTTGCTACCAATTTTTCATAAGCACCTGTGAAGTTGTATTCAGTCTACAGATAAAACTTGAAGTATATTATTTTCTATACTTTTATTTCAAAAGCCAAGAATTATCATAATGTACTTAGAGATTAGATGTAGTGAATCCATATTTATGAAACACATAGTATTTCTGATTTCAGAAGCCTACAAAAACAGCGTTCTTAAAGTAAATAAAGACTATATTAACTAGTTCAATATCCATCAATATACATGTAATAGTTTTAATCTTTTTTACGTGGCAAGTCCTAGTTAAAAATGTAGCAGGTTTATAACACTTTACATGGTTGGTTATTCCACCATTAACACCAAATTCATATTTTTTGCCTTTGCAATGCCAACAGCTATCAGAAGAAAAAGCTACATTACACATTACTCTAACAGCAGTGGTTTACAATAGATGAACATGGGAGTAATTTATAATGCATTTGCTGCTATTAAAAAAACAAATAAACATTTACAGCCTGTGGTAATTAACTTTACTGCTGAATTAGTAGTATTCCTTATTCTTCTTAAACAGAAGAAATACTGCAAGTATGGCAAGTAAAGTCAAACACTTCAGTGCAGTAAATGCTGACACACATTTTAAAAACCTCTCTCGTCCTCCAAAATAGGTGGAGCTTTTGGACATCTTGATACCTACATGCACTGGGTTCAGTACTGATACCCTCCGCTATGCATGAACAAGTGACAGAGCAGTTTCTAAGAAGGACATTCTTATATCAGAAATAAATTACCATAGTTTGAGCATGGCACCCAAGTACAGCAGCTTAGTAGAGCTGCCTCACCAACATACAGTACATATCCTCTAGAGTTAACAAATTCTTTCCTGGTACAAGGCTAGGAAGTGAACATATTTTAAATACCAGGGTACATTCTGCCAGCTCATCTGTCCATGTAAGTCGAAATTCAGCGTGGCCATGACTACAATCTTCACGAGTTGTCACAAAGGACATGAAACATTTACATCTTGTATCAATAAACATGTCACTGTTTGTGTTGATTTTTTACCTTTTCTTGCTGCTGCCAGTCCCAGTAGTACTCTATGGCAAACATAAGGACACGCCCAATTTGTTCTCGGGAGAAGGAAAAAAAAAAAAGTCTAAAGTCTTACCTTTACCACAGTCAACAGTAAGTTCAGGATCAAGCCTGTGTGAAAGCAGAAAAGCATCTGACAGCAGAATTTCTGAAAGACCCATCGGAAAGGTTCCTTTATCTCATCTTACTAAACAGACTATTCACAAACATCTGGGCTGTGCTCAGCATGTAGGAAAGCACCTGTCAAAAGAAACAGAAAAGTGTGTTACAGTTAACTGAATGAACTCTGTTCACCATGCCCATTAGCGAAAGGGTTCCTCAACTTCTTGAATTCCTTCAGCTCTCATGAACACCACCGAAGTCATTAGTTAAGATATAGAATGAGATTCTTTTCTGTTCTTTCTAAGTCAAGAGACGAAGATTGTAACTCTGACATGAGACGTCAGTTATTCATTAAAAAAAATGTTATTTACCTCTTCACTTAATCATACATTAGAAAGAATTGTTTATAATGCATCATCAAATATGTCTGCACACTGTGGGTAATACCCAAGTTTGGCCTAAAAGTTAATTTAAAATACAAGACAAAACAGTTTCTATTACAGCCATAAAGTATTTGGCTGCAGTATAAGTATTTGGCAGGGATCTGAAGTTTAGATGCCTGCACCATATTTTATATTTGGTTTTAATTTTATGATTTAAAGACATCCAGTCAACCTCCTCTGAGATAACCATACTTCTGTTGTGTTAAAAGGTAGAATGAGATCCTAACACAGACAAACACAAATGCCACTGCTTATCATGTCATAAAAACATTCCAGGACTGGATTCCAGGCATTTTCTTTAAACAAATTAAAATACTAGAATTTCTCTCATTTACAAGTCTTCTAATTTTTTTCAGCCTGCCTAAAAATACATTTTCCAAACTCTGTCAGCACCACTGAATATTTCCAAGCTTTTCTTTTTTCTAGATGAGGAAAAGCATTTACTCCCAGCTTCCTGAGTGTGCAATTCTAAGTACCACTTCACGAGCACTAAAGACCACAACAGACCTCATCACAGGTTAAGAACCTTGGAGTCAACTTCTTGCTTGTTCTTTTCTGCTCAGTTTCATGCTTTTGAGAAGTATGTTGTATTAGAGCACTAACGCTCAAGTTTATTCTATTTAGTTTGGACATAGTGGTTCTAGGCAGCGCACCACAAGTTTTGAGGGCTGGAGTGGGACCTCAGGCCTTGTACTGGCCCTAAACACATGGATCAAGTGGTTCAGAACTGCATCCATACTCATATTGCTTAAATCCTTGTAAATGTTGGCAGAAATAGACAAGTTTGCTTCTAAAACAGGCAAAGATGTTGCTATTACCAACACAAATACATTGCACTGAATATATAGAGAGGTGAGTGCACGCAAGCATATTTTTACATGATCGTCTTCAAACAGCTTAGAAAGTGTTTAGTATATTGAGTTTTCTAGTACCTTGACTGCAACATATACTGCCTGAGGAGGACACTTCCTATTAAAAAAAAGGTTACACACAATTCCAGCTACTGTTAGATTAGACAGCGGAATTCTAGGAGAAACTGAAATTGAGCAACTTACTGTGATCGTATTTCTGAGCTAACCATGGTTATATGTCAGTGTAACTAAGCTCATATTGTCTGCATTACTTCTGATCTGCTCGAGTGCAAATAAATCTAGAGTCCTATCCATGTGCCTAGAAGGCTGACACACAGAAATACCCCACGCACCACATGAGAAAGTGAATTTAGAGTTCCTTGTAACCTTCAGCGTCACAGTTCTATAGATGTAGGTCCTGACTTGCTGCAAAGCTGATCAACCCTTTAACTATGGTTAACAAACCAGAGGCAGATGGGTGACAGTGCAACTGATAAACATCCAAAATGCCCAGGCACAGTAAGCTAGCACCACTTGTTCCTTCTAGGAGATGGTAATCAATGCAAATCTATGCATTAGTTATGAGGTGTTTTAATTCCAATAATAAACATTCTATGATTGATGAATTTTTCACAGCTGTTGTCTATATAGCTGTTTAATTAGAGCATGCTGGCAGAGGCTGTTAATTCTTCATCAAGTTGCCGACTCCAGTGCATTCCACTTTCTGCAAGGGAAGATGACAGTTGGTAGAGTGACTTGGGCGGCTGGTCAGGGGACCTGACATTTGGCAAAGGATCAACGCATTAGATGACAAGCCAAATTCCATCAGCTTCCTAAAAATACTATCAGACTGACAAACAGAAAGTGCTTTAATTACTGGTGCTACTGTCTTTGATTTTCTCTTATTGATGGGCACTGGATCTAACTACCCAGGAATGTCTCCTTCATGATACTCTTGTTGCCAGAGAAGAGGAGAGCCAGCCAACCATAACCTACCAGGAGGGAAACAAAATCAGCTGCCTTAAAAAAAAAAAAAAAAAGCTGCCAAAAGTTCTGGCATTTGCTTTAAATATTCGACCTTCTGAATCCATATAACTCCCTTGCTGGAATATTCCATCAGGGAAAGGGAATCCCTATCTTAGGTAAGTATCATGTGACATATGCCTAACTGGGGCCCTAGAGATGGAGATTCCCCCAAATGGGTACAACACAGGGGGAGCCAACAACTCCTCCCTCATTGAGGCATCCAAGACCTGACTCAAAGAATTACATCCAGAGGTCAGCAGGATGCTTATTTTCATTCACCCTGTGCCTGCATCAAAAGCACCAACAAAAACGTCAGTTGGGAATACAGCTCTTGTACCACAGATATCTGTCCAATAAAAGCTGGGATTTCCAAACTTACTCCACACATGCCACCAAATAGTTTTTGGATGCTGTCAAGTTCAGCAATATCCACACTGGTCACCTACAGATGGAGGCAGCCTATTAACAATTCCCTGAGCCAAGCGGACATCTAGGATACTGACCTAAAATAGAAAAGACAGCCCCATTTCATCTACAGAACAGATAGTTACAAAGCTTCCTATTGCTAACCTTGGCTTTATAGAAGCTGTTAGAGACTCTAAACTCTTCACAGTACCAAGAGGTTCAGAATTCAGTCACAGAACTGGATCTCTGAAATAAGTCAAAATTCTTGTGACAAACAAATAAAATCCCTCATTTTACTGCAGCTGCAGGGAAAAGTTACTTTGCCAGCAGCAGCATCTTTGATACTGAATGGTATGTTCAAGTTCATGTATTCATAACTACAATCACATTGAAAAGTTCATGAAAAATTAAAGTATATCTGTTTAGTACTGAGTCATTTTTAATTTTTCCACTCTGGGTGTTTAAATCTCAATTTGACACTAAACAAAGTTTTTGATATCAACTAAAACTGCAAAAAGCATCCAAAAAAATTCCCACTTAAATAAATTTCTTATTCCCTTTTTCAACAGGAAAATTACTCAATTAAAATAATTATTGATTTATTACTCATTGAGTCATGCCAATATACAGAAAAATACTTGTCTCAAAGAACACTATTTTGGCCCAGGAGACATAAGGATGAATATCTGAACTGTTGAAAATATCATTTGAACTGCCACTGGTTCAGCATAACCATATCTGAGGAGTAACGGCATTTACAAAAACTAAAGATTAAAGTAAACTCAGATAACCTAGCAGCAGGGGTTTTTTTATGTGATTTGCTCTGAGCCTCCATAAGATGTGTTCTCTGCTCCCTGATAACCTGGCATTCCAATATGGAAACTCTACCACACAATTTTTTTCCTTCTCCATGATAGCGTTCCTCATCAGGCCAGGTGATCTCTGTCACTTCTAGAGGCAAGGGTCCCCGTTCTACTCAATTGCAAAAGCCTCCCACTCCCAGCCAGTGTGAAACTACCCTATGATTCTGTGCACCCTACTTCACACGAAACACCAAAACTACCCTCATGAGTTGTAGATCTGTACATATGGTAGATGCTTCAATATAATGAATTAAATGCAATACCAGTCTCACCAAACCCTTACCCACCGGGGTATTAGATATTTTGTCCAAGGTAGTGTCATAACACCCACATTTTTAAGGAAAGTAATTAATAAATGCAGAGTAGATGGTTATCAGGAAGGACATAGATGTGTCTGACCCTCTCCCTCCTTCCCTCATTCCTAAATCTAAGACAAACCCCCTAGATTTAAATCTTTGTGATCATTATTTTAAAGAAGGTCTTTTGGTTGTTTAGAGGTTCAGTAACCCAAAGGCAGCTAAAACAACTTTGCTCACTACTCTTTCAGTTTTCTATTTGTTTCTAACAGAGTTATCAAAGCCAAAATTAATATGATATGAAGAAAAGCCACCAAAGAGCCTGGCAAAACCTGCAGAAACTGACAGTGCCAAGTCTTACACCATGCTATTCAGCAGCTCTGCTGGATGCCTTGCTTACAGCAGTTCAAATTTTGCAAGCAGTGACATGGAGTTTAACTTACCATTTATCATAATCCTTTCTTAAAAGGCAAATGATCGAGTTCACAAGCTTAGGAGAGCAGGTCTCTGCAGCTGAAATCCCTAGTGAACACTTTACTGAACTTCTTACCAGAAAGTAGAAAAGAGGCTTAAGACAAGACAATTTTATAACTGAAGATGAGATGACAAAGCTTTTCCTGGTTTTAGCAACAGTAGGATTCTGAGGCAAAGTCATTTAGCATTTCATACCTGAATATCAGTTGTATATATACATGAAAGCAGAGAGCCCAACCCTGTAAACAGTTATTCTAGAAGTTTAGCATCTACTCAGAGAAATCTGTTTGCCTACTTCATGCTTTTTTCTTTTTTTGAACAGTTGAGAGATAAGAAA